>BLSH010471305.1:207815-227447 GCA_018402905.1 Glandirana rugosa
TGAATATACCTGAATACGACGATCAGTACCTAAATGATGGGTAAACCCTAATAACGAAGGTTTAATATCCAAATGATAAAATTCTCTCCGGGAGGAATTATAAGGACCGAAGGTTATGGGTTATTTCCGGTATGGAGGTTACTCCAACTAGCCGACAAATTTCATTTACATTTAGGTTAGTGATTTAGAGCCTATTCACAATGGTACAATTATAGTAAAATTGTCAGTAAAGATCTCAACTCGCTTGTGGACCTGCAAGCCCAAGACGACCAGGCAGGCTTGAAGCCCTGTTTCAGGCCCAGGCCCAGGCCTGCCTTGGGCTTGCTAGCGTGCCTGTTGCTTGGGGTAACTTTCCGTGCGATCGTTCGGGTTCCGTCCGGACCCGGACCCGGACTTTGTCCCGAAGTTCGGACGGACCAGCAGAACCCGAACGTCCAGGTGTTCGCTCAACTCTAGAAATGACTGTTAAAATGATATTAACATGGTAACACTTATCCGAGATTTAGTGATTGGATTTACATTTACTTTAAACAGCCGATCAACCTCATTGGAGGTATGGCCTTTATTGGGTATTGGAAGCCAGGAATATTAAGGAGGGCCTCTCTTAAAATAGTAAACCTATAATTTGGAAGCAATAATCCCAAATGGGTAGTAAATCCATGACTAGCAGCATAAGTCCATATAAGTCTATACCTTTGGAACCCCGACTCGACTGCCACAAGGGGTGGTAACTTGGCAGAGTGGCAGCTTACATCTTAGCAGTTCAGTCCCTAAATACCTACTTGACTTAGATTCAGTTCCCTTTTTTATGATTTTTCCAGAAGAGAGCTACATAGTTACACAGTTAGTCATGTTGAAAAAAAACACAAGTCCGGGGTGCGTGGCTAGCGCGGACGGAGGATGGCGGCTTGAGACAGGAGCTCCGGTGCCCTGAGAGAGACGTACATCTAAACATACTAGCCCAACTGAGAGAATGAGAGAATGGTTCCTCCCAACAACCAATACGCGAGGGGGGGGGGGGGCATACAAAAACACACCATTGCTGGCAAAAACCTAAAAAACTGGATTTGTAGCTTACATCCCGAAACCAACCAACATTCTTCCACCTACTATAATAGCAACGGTTAGAGCCTGGCACAAACTTGCCTACAACACATGGAGAGATACCCCAACAACACCCATCAAACTACACAGGTTCTCAAACTGCTTATCCCAGACCTTCACATACTAAAATGGTCCAAACAAGAATCCCTTGAATAGCCTAGTACAAAATGATAAAATTAAGTCCTTCCACATTATAAAAATGGAATTAAAACTTGGACTAAATTCACACTACCAGTACTTACAAATTGCCCAGTCTCAAAAGCAACCCACAACTACTAATCTCTATACCTACAAAAGTTATAATATATTATTCACCCCATTCCACTGGTAGAAAAGGCATCTCCTTATTTTATAATCTCTTACAAGAAAAGACAAAATTTGTCTACTCCCTGGCATTCAACCAATGGGAGCAGGATCTAGGTAGAACATACTCAGGGGAAGACTGACAGAGGACATTCAAATCTACCTATGTAGCTATAAAATGCACAGCACTGTGGGAAACTACGCAAAACATAATCAAAAGGAGGTACTTAACTCCAGACAGAGTAGCCAAATTTGCTGCCGTACATCCCCCACCTGCTGGAGAAACTGTGGCTTACAGGGATCCCTAATCCATATGCTCTGGGATTGCCCAAAAATAACAAAGTACTGGCACAATTTTTTTTAATCCTTTCACAAATCACAGGAAAGACTTTAGCACCAATGCCTGACTTAGCTCTATTAAACTTAAATATAAATATAAACAACATACCCCTAACTCACAGGAAGACAATCACCCATATATTACTTGCAGCAAGACATAACATAACTAAAAACTGGAAAAAATTCAAAACCCCCAACGGTTCTGGATGCTATTACAATGGTCCAGACCCACCTCAATTATGAGACAATACTGTCCATCACTAACCAATCAAGCTGAGACAAATGTGCAACTCCTGGTAAAATTGGTATAAGGTATTCACAAAGCTGTAAATATACTGCTATTGCTATTGAACATCCTATCATGCATATTCCCATCCCCTTCTCTCCTTATCCCCCATACCCCCCCCCCACCCCGGCTCTCCTTCATCTCCACCTATCCTCTCCCACACCTGAAACTCCTTAATTGCATATACAGTAAGGCCCGGTTCACACAGGGGCGACTTGCGATCCGACTTGAGTGGCTTCAAGTCACCCCAGGTCGCTTGACACAAGAAATCCAATTGAAGTGAATGGGAGCTGTCTTAATGTACACTACTGAAGTGGCTCCGACTTCAAGGCGACTTCAGAAGAGATTCCTGTACTACTTGGAGGCGACTTCTATCCGACTTATGCCCATAGAATTCAATGGAAGTTGCCTCCAAGTCGGATCCCCCATCTAAACATAAGCGACTTCACAGTGAAAAGAATAGAATTTATTTTAGGGCAACCCCCTCCCTCCCTTCTCTGATTGGCCACAGCAAAGTCGCCTGGCATGAAGTCGTGTTGTAAGTCGCCTCAAGTCACGCTATAAGTCGTGCTGAAGTTGCTTTCAAATCTCCTAGCAAAGTCACCCCGCAAGTCGGATCGCCCCTGTGTGAACCGGCCCTAATACTACCAATCTAATTGATACATACTGTTACTAATCAAGTATATCCTATATTTTGATTAATTTGAATTTGTAAACCATAGTATATGCTCACCTAACAATTCTCTATAACTTTGTTAGCATTATGAATATGTTAAACTTCTCTTGATTTATTATGCATTTAAATGAAGTAACAATGGATGTAACTTGTAAATGCACAATAAAAATTATTGAAAAGAAGAAAGACACAAGTCCATCTAGTTCAACGAATAAAAAAAAAAAATCCTACAATACACAATCCTAAGCCCACAGTTAATCCAGAGGAAGGTGAAAAACCCCAGCAAAGCATGATCCAATTTGCTGACAGCAGGGGAAAAAAATTCCTTCCTGATCCCCCGAGAGGCAATCAGATTTTCCCTGGATCAACTTAATCTATAAATGTTAGTATCCAGTTATATTATGTACAAATAGGAAAGAATCCCAGCCTTTTTTAAAGCAACCTACTGAGCTGGCCAGAACCACCTCTGGAGAGAGTCTATCCCACATTTTCACAGCTCTTACTGTAAGAAACCTTGCCATATTTGGAGATGAAATCTAGACGTAAAGAGTGCCCCCTTGTCCACTGTGATAACCTTAGTAAATAACTCAACACCCAGTTCACTTTATGAACCCCTTATGTATTTGTACATGTTGATCATATCCCCCTCAATCTATTCTTCTCAAGAGAGAATAAATTCAGCCCCTCTAATCTTTCCTCATAGCTGAGCTTCTCCATGCCTCCTATCAGTTTGGTTGCCCTTCTCTGCACTTTCTCCAGTTCCCCAATATCCTTTTTGAGAACTGGTGCCCAAAATTCAACTGCATATTCCAGATGAGGTCTTACCTATGATTTGTACAGGGGCAAAATGCTATTATTAAGCTTATGATCTACCAAGAGTTGTACTCTTCAGAAAAGCCTGGGAATATCTGGCCAGCGGAGTTGACTCTTACATATCAAACAGCACCACCTCTGCTGAACAACATTAACTAAGCAGTACAACTTACACAGCATAAAATACATTTAACCCCAAAAGTACCGAATATAACCAGCACAGCAATACCTCAGTCAACACCTACTTACAGATGGACGACTAAACAGGAACTTGTGAGCATAACTTTAGCAATAGAGTACATTGGATGTCTGGCTCAGATTTTGCTAAAGGAGTTAGGGTCTGAGTTCGTAAGTTTGATCAGTAACAGGCAGGTGGTACCAAAGGCAGAGATGTGGTCTAGTGTAGGACAGGATCCGCAACAATTGTGCAAGGGCAAGCAGAATCAATAGGCAGGAACCGTGTCAAGGGTCTAGCTAGAGTGAGTAGCATCTGCACAAGCATATTAGGTAGCACAGTCCAGATGACAGGCCAAAAGAAAGCTGGGTCAGTAACAAGAAACCAATAAATGATTCAGATGCAGATCAAACGGGGAAGCAGTTTAAGATCATCCAGCTAAGAACCCAGGCTGAGATCTGTTTAACTAGCCCTTCTGGTGTCATTGTCAGGAGCAAGGCTGCATGAGCATTAATGTTAATTTATTTATAGGCAGTGGTGTGGATATTTTTCCGGACACAATGAAAGTTGGGGTAGATTACCATACACAATATCTCTGGATAAAGTGTCAAACTCTTTGGGTATTTAAATATAATATGCTACACAATTACAAAAGGAGTAGGAGGTGCACTTGTGTCCAGGGTGCCCAAACATTATCACTATTGTATTTTATACCCTGGTTGAACACTCACAATATATTAGAGTTGATCGAACCCATGGATGTTCGGGTTCGGTGGGTTTGGCCGAACTTCGGAAAAAAGTCTGGGTTCGGTACCGAACTTGACCCGAACTATATCCCGAACCCCATTGAATTCAATGGGGACCCAAACTTTTCGGCACAAAAATGACTGTAAAAGAGTCCTGGAAAGTGCTAGAGGGCTGCAAAATGATTTTAGAACAATAATCTGTCCCTTACAGCAACAGCAGGAACCTGACCCTATAGAACTAGGAGATGATTTTAGAACAATAATCTGTCCCTCTAAGCAGTAGACTCTACCTATTCCAGTCAGATCTTTCTGTAATGCATGATGAGATCTGCAATCTGTCCCTAAAAGCAGTATTAGTAGTAATCTCTACCTATCTATCTATCTATCTGCAATCTGTCCCTAAAAGCAGTAGTAGTAGTAATCTCTACCTATCCATCTATCTGCAATCTGTCCCTCACAGCACCGGCAGCATCCTCTCCCTACACTACCCAGAGAGCATGTGACATGCAGCACTGTGACTCCAGCCTCATATAAAGTCTGGGTCACAGACTGCACTGGCCAATCACAACCATGCCATTAGTAGGCATGGCTGTGATGGCTTCTAGGGAAAACCAGTGAAACACTTGTTGATTGGCTGCCCTGCAGCTATTCAACATACATGATCAAAATACCAGAACCCAGAACTCGAACCTGAACTTTTTTCAAATGTCCGGGTTCGGGTCCGGGTCCCGGACACCCCAAAGTTCGGTACGAACCCGAACTTTACAGTACGGGTTCGCTCAACTCTACAATATATCCTTCACAAAATGTTTCCTTTGCATCTCTATTTGTGCACCATTACCTTTTGTTACAGTTGTCAGAAATGTTTTTATAAAACACAACAAATGGATCAGGTGCCAGTTGGAATGAACAGATCCAGGGAATATCCTCAAAAATCCATACCTGCTAGAGATAACTCTTGGAGAAGATAACAAGAATAAAACACATGCAGTAATCGCTGTAAAAGCGCTTTGAACTTTGTACTGTGCCCCGCACTTTTGCTACATTAAGTCCTCAGGATATGCAGGGCCTTAATAGTGGTAAAAAAACAGTTCATAAAAGTCCCATTGTGATGAATCCACAGTTTTTTTGATCAAAACTTAAAAACACATTGAAAATAAATTGAAAATGAACCTCAACTGGCCTCTGTTGGAAATGTCAATTGTGAACCATATAGGACTGGGTGGTTCTGTTGTAATCAACCATGTACCGTATCCAATTGTTAACCCGAGTCTCATCAAGGGTAACAATATAAGGCTACTTACTCACTGATGGAGATGATATCCTGGAAGCCTTCAGCTGCTAAAATTACCGCTACACGCAGGGCCTCTAGGACTTGTACCTGGAAATCCTGGATAATCCCCTGTGTGGGGACATTGCATCAGAGCTGCAAGGGCAGCCACCCACTTGTGACAATAGTGAATCAACATTCGTTATTGTCTTCCTGCTTCGCCTCCCAGAAACAGGACAGGAAGTGGGTCCTGAGACTGGATTGGCTAGGAGGAGAAGCAACCAGATTGACCTAGAAGCCAGGGAAGCCGCCAAAGCCGTCAAAGCCACATGGGAACTGGATAGGGTAAGTGCAGAGCTGGGTTTTAGGGGCTAGCGGGGCTGCCGAGTGAGCTTGCGAATGGGGCTGCCAAGTGGGACTGCCGAGTGGGTGAGAGGGGCTGGCAGGGGGACTGATGGGGGGTTTGTTTGCCGCCCCCCTCCCCCCAAAAAATGGAGCACCAGCCCCCCACTGGTTCAGAGGTTAACCACTTGACCACTGGGCACTTAAACCCCCTTCCTAACAAGCTTTCAGCTTTCAGTGCTCTCACAATTTGAATGACAATTACTCAGTCATACTACACTGTACCCATATGAAATTTGTGTCCTTTTTTTTCACACAGATAGAGCTTTATTTTGGTGGTATTTAATCACCATTGGAGTTTTTATTTTTTACGCTATAAATGGAAAAAGACCAAAAATTTTGTAAAAAAATGCATTTTTCTTTTTTTCTGTTAAAACATTTTGCAAATTAGTAATTTTTCTTCATAAATTTTGGCCAAAATTTATACTGCTACATATCTTTGGTAAAAATAACCCAAATAAGTGTATATTATTTGGTCTTTGTGAAAGATATAGAGTCTACAATCTATGGTGCCATTCATGCAAATGACCCCTTTTTGGAAAGTAGACCATCCAAAGTATTTAGTAAGAGGCATAGCAAGTTTTCTGAAGTTGTAATTTTTTCCCCACAATTCTTTGCAAAATAAAGATTTTTTTTGTTTATTTTTCTCACAAAATTGTCATATTAACAGGTTAATTCTCACACACAGCATATGCATACCACAAATTACACCCCAAAACACATTCTACTACTCCTCCTGAGTATGACGATACCACATGTGTGAGACCTTTACACAGCCTGGCCACATAAAGAGGCCCAACATGCAGGGAGCACGATCAGGCGTTCTAGGGACATAAATTACACATATAATTTCCTGACTACCTCTTGCATTTTTGAAGGTCCTGGAGCACCAGGACAATGGAAACACCCAAAAAATTACCCCATTTTGGGCACTTCAGATCCTGCCCACAGCACTGCTGCTTCTAATGTCTCCCCCTCTCCTCTCACACTGCACAGATCGGTGCGGAGAGGGGAGAGACAAGCCGGATATCCGCCACCTTATTTACGTCTGATGACGGAGCGATCATGTGGTAAATGGCCGCTGCGAGTGGGCATTTACCGTGATCCGTGATGCGCCGGGTCTCCCGGACCTGGCGGTCATGGATGCTCCCAGGTGCGCGCCCCAGGGGGCACGTGGGAGCGGGATTCTAGGAGGATGTTATAGTACGCCCTACCAGAACAACTGATCCACCTTGCGGCCATGTACATTTACATTACACGGTCGGCAAGTGGTTAAACAAGTTTTCATGAGTATTGACACTTGTGTCCAAGAGAGAGCTACCAACTCTCAGAAGGAAGCTTTCATATACTGTGCTGCCAAGGTTAGGGCTGTTCAAGAAATGTTTGTGTATTGAGGGGGTCTTGCTAAAGTTAACCTGTGCTCTGTAGTGCCATTTAAAAATAGTAGCCTGGCTAGGTCATTGTGCAAATACAGCTTTCAGGTAGAAAACAGTAAGTGAAGAGACTGACTACTTATTTAGCAGCACTAAAAGTTATGGCTTGTACACACTACTTAGAAAATCGGGTGGACATTTTCTTCCAGGAATGATCTATGGTTTTCTGATAGTGTGTTCACAACTTTTGACAGCCGATTCCAACCTTCGGAACCAAAATTTCTGAAAACTCCAAAATGTTTTTCGTATGGGAACAGATGGTACGATTTTTGTCTAATGTGTGCCCTTTTCGTATGATTTTCGGACGAGAAATATCAGATACGAAGGACTGCGCATGATCAGAAACAACAAATAACAAATAAAAACCTTTGTCGTACGAGAATTTTCATACATTATTTCTATTCTCTGTTCCGACTTGCTATGAAACATTGAGGAAAAACAGCCAATCAATCGCCTGATTTTCTCATAGTGTGTACGGGGCTTAAAGCGGAGTTCCACCCATGTAAAAGTCAGCAGCTACAAAAAGTGTAGCTACTGACTTTTAATAATCGGACACTCATCTGTCCCTCGCCCTAGCAATGCGGTCGTCCGAAGGCTCACTCTTCTCCTCCTCCCCTTGGTGGCGCCAGCATCACAGGTGGCTTCAAAGCCGGCCACGCACTGCACATGCGTGAGTCGCGCTGCGCCTTGTGACTGGCCGGCGTATCTTCTGGGACCTGTGAAGTGTACCAGAAGATCGCCGAGAGGGAGGGGGGAAGGTGGACTTCCTTCCTGGAGCCATGGCACCAGGGGAGGAAGTGTACCTGGAACCCTATGAATACAGGGTCCCTGGTCACCCCCCCAAAAAAGACATGCCAATTGTGGCATGTCAGGGGGTCACCTTGCATCAAAGCGTAAGTTCCACTTTTGGGTGAAACTCCGCTTTAAGACTGTTGAATATAGTCCTAAGGGCTCTTTCACACATATGGTCCGTTTGGGTCCGCCTGTCAGTTTTTCAGGCAGACCCAAATGGACGCTCCATTGTGCTCTATGGAGCGGCGGATGTCAGCGGGGACATGTCTGCTGACACCCGATCCGCTTCGATCCACCAGAAACAGACGGATGGAAGCCCTATTTTCCATCCGCCTGGCGGTTCGGATGAGCACGGACAGATGGTCCGTGCTCATCCGATTCTCCATAGAGGAGAATGGAGCTCTGACAGGTCAGTCTCTGCAGAGACTGTCCTGTCATCCGTCGGCTCAGCAGGTATCAACGGATGGATCCCCGCTGAGCAGCGGAGCCTGTCAAAATGGGCTCCGCATGTGTGAAAGGACCCTAAGTAGCATAGACAGTCATCGCAAGATGAGTATGTACATTTTTTTTGTTAGTTTTTGCAGTATAAAGTATCAAAAATTCTATTTTGTGTGAGAGTGGGTGTCACCTAAGT
The DNA here is from genome assembly GCA_018402905.1 of Glandirana rugosa. Lineage (NCBI taxonomy): Eukaryota > Metazoa > Chordata > Amphibia > Anura > Ranidae > Glandirana > Glandirana rugosa. The sequence goes on from BLSH010471305.1 coordinate 216,789, forward strand.
CTGTGTGCTTATCCAAAGAGACAACTCAAACTTATATGGCTATCTGACAGCATAGGCAGTTTATAAATCTAATCCAGAAACTCCGCTACTGCCCATGCAGTGTGTTCAAAAAACAAGAATATGTGCAGAGCAGCGACTTAACCATGTGACATAAACATAATGTATATGAATAAATGTAAAAAATAAAGCCGCGCTTATGCAAAAATAAGAATAGTTTGAATAAACATTCAAACAAATACTAAAACTGATAAAACTAAGTCCACGTGAATGAGTGAATGTAAGAAAAGACTTTTTAAGGGGTCATTGAATAAATCCAACACAGTCAGTGAAAAAAAGGCTCCTTCAGTTAAAACCACCACCTCTGAGAGTAGGGGCACTTACCCCCTATCTCTAGAGAGGTTAACCAGGCAGTAGTCATAACCATCTATGGGACATTCCAGGCAAAGATGCGCTCTTATAGGGAATGATTGCCACTGCTTATCTCCCGACCAGCATAGGCAGTTGGCAGGTACTTCATTCCAGTTTCTTTTTTTTTTTTTATTTGTGCTTTCTGGAGGTCTGGCACATATTGAGTGTCAGAAACTTAGATTTGCATAAGCAGTTTTTGCTGTCAGCTGTTACCTAGTGCTGTTATTTTAGTCCTTTTGATAAAATCACAGGTCTGCATTATGTCTCCTCTCTGCTGGGTGCCCCATTAACAAAATCATAAGACAGACCAGGTACTTGTGTAGATGTGCACGTGCAGCTCGCTTTCAGATGTATTCAGTCTGCATTTAGGATCAGATTTAGATGTTTTTGCAGTCATTCCGAGTTCCTTCAGAGGTATTTCTGATCTCATTCTGACCTGCTTCTTTCTCCATTAAAGCTGCTTCAAGTTGTTCTGAGCTTTTTTTGCATTCCCATTGACTTGTATGAGAAGACAATGAATTCTTACGCCCTTGTACATCCCTAAGAAGTTTCCAGTCCAGCGCAGAGTCCAAATACAGCCGTGGCCAAAAGTTTTGAGAACGACACAAATATGATTTTCACAAAGTCTGCTGCCTCAGTTTTTATGATGGCAATTTGCATATACAGAATGTTATGAAGGGTGATCAGATGAATTGCAGCCAGGAAAATTAACTTAATCCCATAAAACACATTTCCAGTGCATTTGTGGAGAAGGCTTCAGGGCGCCCAAGAAAGTCCAGCAAGCGCCAGGACTGTCTCCTACAGTTGATTCAAATGCGGGATCGGGGCACCACCAGTGCAGAGCTTGCTCGGGAATGGTAACAGGCAGGTGTTAGTGTATCTGCACGCACAGTGAGGAGAAGACGTTTGAAGGATGGCCTGGTGTCAAGAAGGGCAGCCAAGAAGCCACTTCTCTCCAGGAAAACACCAGGGACAGACTGATATTCTGCAAAGGGTGCAGGGATTGGACTGCTGAAGACTTGGGTAGAGTAATTTTCTCTGATGAATCCCCTTTCCGATTGTTTGGGGCATCCGGAAAAAACCTTGCCCTGACATCAAAAGGTGAGCGCTACCATCAGTCCTGTGTCATGCCAACAGTAAAGCATCCTGAGACCATTCATGTGTGTGGTGTTGCTTCTCAACCAAGGGAGTAGGCTCACTCAAGATTTTGCCTAAGAACAGAGCCATGAATAAAGAATGGTACAAAAACATCATCTGAGAGCAACTTCTCCCAACCACCCAAGAACAGTTTGGTGATGAAAAATGCCTTTTCCAGCATGATGGAACACCTTGCCATAAGGCAAAAGTGATAACTATGCGGCTTGGGGAACAAAACATCAAAATGTTGGGTCCATAGCCAGGAAAATCCTCAGACCTTAATTCCATTGAGAACTTGTGGTCAATCCTCAAGAGGCGGGTCAACCAAAAAAACCCTCACAAATTCTGACAAATTCCAAGCATTGATTATGCAAGAATGGGCTGCCATCAGTCAGGATGTTGCCCAGAAGTTGATTGATAGCATGCCAGGGAGAATTGCAGGGGTCCTGAAAAGGAAGGGTCAACACTGCAAATCTTGACTCTTTGCATAAACTTAATGTCAATAAAAGCTTTTAACACTTATGAAATGCTTGTAATTACTGTATACTTCAGTATACCATAGTAACATCAGAGAAAAAGATCTAAAAACACTGAAGCAGCAGACTTTGTGAAAATTAATATTTGTGTCATTCTGAAAACTTTTGGCTTCGACTGCACATACTCAGGCAGGCAGCAGAGTACCAGAAGTCAGGAATACAAAACCAAAAACACAATCAAGTGCAATCGCTTAGAAGAAGGACTGAAACTTCTATCACAGGTGGTGTTCAAGTCCCCCGACTTCCTAGTTATTCAGCTAAGAGCCAATCAGAATTCAGTACAGAGATCAGCTTGCAGGTAGTTCTAGAACTTCACTAAACATGAACCAATGTAATAGGTGCAGACATGCTTCACAGTGTGAGTGTAGAGCTTACTCCCGCAGGAGCCACTTGATACAATGGGTTCTCTGTTCTGCCTCAAGTTTTTTAACCAATAGGAGGGGGTTTGGGACTTTAGATGAAACATGTGTAATCACATGTTTCCATTCCTGTATCTGAATGCAAAAAAGAAGGAGTTGGGACTTTAAATGAGGTGAGTAAGTATGGCTAAGAGGCAAGTCAGTATTTAGAACAACTTTTTATTCTTAGATAATAAAAAATATGACCAAACACATGATACATGCAAAGACATAAGGAATAGTCGATCACCTATTACTGACCATATGTATGTGAAATAGTGTTGGCAATTGGACAATACACTAAAAAGATGTGATGCATGCAGAGACATATGAACTTGTCAATCACCTGGTACAGGCCATATGTATATAAAACAGTGTTGGCAATTGGCCACCCCTAATGCGGTATACAATGCGGTATACAATGATACACTGCTCTGCTATGGCCCCAGGTCTCTGCACAGTCTTAGCAAAGGGCAACATGTCTGTGCAGCTTGGTTTCTTCCCACAAACGATCCTGGCCAGACTGCAAAAGCCTGGAAAACTCTGCTCTCTCTACTCCTATGGGGCACAGGGAATCATGCGTACAAAAGTCCACAGCTCATTATCTTTCATTGTATAGCACTCCATGTGGACTACATGTCCCATGATCCTCTTCCTTGCAATGTCATCTTCCCCTCTTCACAGGCACAGCATTGCTGCTAGGGGAGGCGAGAGCTAGCAGGGTATCGCACAGCAGCTCTGACACAGTACAGCAGCAGAAGAAAGGGGGAGGAGTAGGCATCAAACACAGCCCACTCTGCATGAACATACAGGTGTCCTGATGGCAGTGGGCAGCAAAAGAAGTAGGGGGATCACAGGAATGCAAAACCCACTTCTCTAGCTGCAGCAGCTACTGGCTACATTGGCAGATATGCAGGTTCTCTACTAACCATGCACAGCAGTCACCCTTCAAATTAAAGTGGTTGTTAAACCACTGAGTCTTCTTGCTACAATCTTTTCTGTTAAATTAAATTATGTGCCCCAATGTATGTGTTTTTTTTTATCTTATAGCGCCGCTCAGCACTCACGTAACCAGAAGCCTCTTTCGATCTGACATCTACAGTGGGAGAGGCTGATGTCAGCCTGGAGGAGGAGAGGAGAGAGGCGGCCGGTCACGTGAGCGCCGAGCAGCACTATAAAATAAAATATACAGAGGCTTATTTTTTTAAAAAGACATACACTGGGGCACATAATTTAATATAACAGACAAAATTGTAGGAAGAAGACTCAGTTATTTTAGGAGCCGGAGGGGAGGCAGGGGGGAGAGGAGGACAGAGGAGAGCTGCCGATGATGGAAGTACGTAGATTGACTGCAGTGTTAGGGCTCAGCAGCCATGATAAACCGTGGACAGTTTACAGGCAGGATCAGCCAGGTTTTTTAGGTGTCACAAGGGGCCAAATTACACAGTACAAGTACTGTGCTGTATAACACGCTTTAAAGCAAAAGAAACAATCTTTTTTAACTGTTTCCTAAACCAGTTACATTCTAATGCCATTGTTTCTTATATTACTAGGTTTCTACCAATGTATTGTTACCACAATATATATGACTGGTCCTGACTGGATTTTACGCTTTTATATGCCCCACCCCCCCTTTTCTCCTTTTCCCTCCCTTTACCTTTCACTTTTACCATTCCCTCCTTTACTAATTCTTCCCTGCCCATATACCTCCTCTTTCCTTGCACTCCCTAAGGTTTGATAACTGCAAGTACTATTGAGTGAATAATATTTTTATATCATAATGTGACCTACAAAGCTCCTTACTGTTTTATTTTATACAGAGAATTGGTAAGTCTGTCCTATGAAGGCTCACGTGCTGTTATCGTGTTTGCCCAAAAGTAAGACCTACCCCAAAAATAAGCCCTAGTTAAAGTCCTTGTAAAATCATGTAATCCACAATGTAAAATGACTATATAATGTCCAGTGTGTGTGTATTTATGTAACATTATAGTAGGAAATACATTATTTACTGCGCCGCTGGCCGCTCATGTGGCCCGCTGGAGCTCACCTTCCAGATGACGTCAGCAGCCCCTCCCTCTGCACTGCTCGGAGCAGGGCTGTCATCAGCGGTGATCTTGGCATCTCCCTCAACAGTGCTCGGAGCTGGAAAGAAGAGCATGTGAGTGCCCAGCAGCTCTGTAAATAAGGTATTTTCTACAATGTTACATAAATACACACACTGAACATTATATAATCTTTTCACAGAGCGGATTACATGATTTTACAAGGACTAGGGTTTATTTTACGGAATTACAGAGATGTTGACTCCTGAGCTGACACGGAGGAAGAGAGGGAGAGAAGACAGGGGACAAATAAGACATCCCCTAAAAATAAGCCCTAATGCATTTTTATGTAACCAAAATTAATATAAGACTCTTATTTTGGGGGAAATACTGTATTAATATTTCTCCTTGAACCTCTATATTACTTTATATATTTACATTCTTTTTTAATACAGAAAAATTTAACATAAAGAAAGTTACAATCAAGGAATGCCATGAATGACAACTGTCACAATAGCTTGAGCTCTCAACCAAAGCATCAAACCATCAAATGGCAGGTGTCATAACTGATCACATGTGAAGCAGCATCACAACTTTGGATCAGAAGTTAAGATGGCAGTTTTCATCTCAAACAGAAGCACTGTAAATCAAAAAAGGTCTTACAAGCAGAACAAACAGTCCACGGGTGCGTACAGTCCATGGGTGCCTGGATTATAGGTGTGTCATTGGTAAAAAAGGCGCATGCACAGCTCCCGAGATGGCGGCTTGATTCAGGAGCTCCGACCCTCTCCAGCCAAATAACGGCCTCTACAGCAGCTAATCAAGCGCAACCCGAACCATTGACACCCGTCCTCAGTGCGGAGACTGCTGGGCTTCTCTCCACATGTCCAGCGAGCACCAAAGGAGAGAAGTATCACATCAGCTCAGCTTCCAGGGGCAGGACCCGTGACTCTCTAAGATGGTGGACGCAACACTCACAGGAGCTGACTCCAGTGACACAGACTCCATTGCGGACCCTCTCCCTGCACCGCAGGCAATGCTTGGACTTCCATCCACGCCAGTAAATGCCCTTATTCTTCCCTCAGTCTCCCCTGCATCGACTGAATTACTCCTGGGCAGATCCTTCAATGCTCTCCCAAGCACTCCAATGCTTAACAGCCCTGCAGGCCTCAGTATACTGCATCAGGCTTCTCCCTTCACACCAGGCCAGCCCCCAGAGATCACCCATATACTGGCACAATTCTCTGAGATGCTGGCTAACGGTCTGGCCCAAACAGCACACAAATAACTAACTCAGTTAAAATGGATTGTAGAATTTGGGCACTTGCATAGAAGCCATTAAACAAACAGTCGACCAAACAGTTTTGAGGGCAAACCAGAATACTGCTTGCATACAAACATCACAGGACCAACTGGGCACAGCATTGTCTAAAATTGATGATTTAGAGAATAGAAGCAGACAATATAAGTTCAGGATCAGGGGTCTTCCAGAATCGATCACGGATGTCCCAGGATCAGTCAAATCCCTCATTAAGGATCTCACCCCGAATATCCCTGACCACAAGCTGGAGCTGGACAGATCGCACAGAGCTCTCCAACCCCCTCGCCAGGATGGTCTCCCCAGAGACATTGTGGTAAAACCACACTTCTATGCGGTAAAGGAGAAGGTCATCAGAAAGGCCAGGGAATCTGAAAATCTCTCTATACAGGGGAACCTGGTACAAATATTTGCTGACTTATCCCCCACCACTATCCAAAGCCGGAGATCCCTCAAACCTCTCCTGGGGGCGCTATTCCAAAAATCTGTGAAATAGTGGTGGTCTTCCCCTTTCCGTCTACAGTTTCAATTTCAAAATAAAACGCACAGGTTTGTTTCTTTTCAAGAAGGTGAACGCCTACTGCTACAACTGGGCATCATCTCCCAAGAAACTTCAACAGCTTCTTCTACTACTAGTCGCCAGAGCTCCTCCAAGCGACCCCCACCGGTAAACCCCACTGACACCGGTCTGGCATAAACAGAAACAAAGAAGACAACGGAACTCCAACCCACCCTGAAGACATACTCTACCTCTGGTTCTTCATCTGACTAGTGTTGGTCCACTTTTGGTTGGAAGCACATCTTCCCAAGATTCAGGTTTATGAGTCCCACTAATGTTTTACCACTTTAGGGGCTACATTACTTTAACAGTTTTTTCTCTCCCTTAGGTTTGGACTTAAGTTTTCCAAGTTCTGCAGTTAAAGAGGTGTAGTTATGTCCTCACTCCCCTCCCTGACCCTCTAGGGCAAACCTTTTGAAGGGCGATAAACTTCAATTTATAATAAATTCCATATGGACATTCATAGGGGATCACCTGATCCAGGTTTGGATGATCTCGGGCCCTCCCCCTCCTTGACGCACTAGGATCCAGCACCTTGCATATTTATTGTAACTCTCTTGATTCACACAATAAGTGGCTCTGAACTTGAGTGGATGGCCTTAGACCACAAGATACAATATGTGTTATAAGTATATTTTTGGGTCATTTCTTATCTTATATAACTGAGGCGTTTAGGCTGGAGTGGCTTTAGTGCTAATCCACCTGTTGACTCTCAAGGGCTACAAACCCCTTGGGCAGAAGCAGGATTGCGCCCTAAGTATTTCAGGATGCGTAGACATATATTTTATTTTTCCTTTTTTATTTGTTTTAAGTGCTTGTAGAACTGGCCTTGCCCAGTCCTGTTTTTAGAGAACACAGATCCTCTCCGATTCTGAGTTCTAAACTCCCCCTTATCCATAACTTTCCTTTCTTCATTTTAATGTGCTCTCTTTTTTTTCAGATGCCTCTGTGGGGGTCATGATTTCTTCAGATGGGCTGCAAATCCAAATTTAAATGGACTGGCTTCTCTGCTGGGTCAAGGCAGGCTGATTGGGTGAGTACATGTAGGTTAACAAGGTATTTATCCTCTCCATGGCTAACTTGGTTCAGCAAGGAGACTCTCTTAGAGTGGCATCTCACAATACGCAGGGTCTTAACCCTCCGATGAAGAGAAGCAAGGCATTTAAGCATTACCACTCCCAGGGGCTGGATGTCCTCCTGCTTCAGGAGACCCACTTCCCTGGGAACTTCAATCCAGTATTTGTCCACCTAAAATTCCCTACATTTTACTTCGCAAATGCTGAGGCCAAAAGTAGGGGGGTAACAATCCTTTTCTCTAAAAAGGTCTCCTTCTCTCACTCCCAAACAATCAAGGACCAGGAAGATTGCTATATTATGGTCAAAGGACATACTGACGGCTGCTTCTACACGTTCATCTCATATTATGCCCCGAATAAGGATCAGGGAACATTTTTCTCAGAAATGCTGCAAACACTCTCCCCCCACTTTGAAGGTAGGCTGGTTATGGATGGGGACTCAAACACCGCATTTGATTAGCAACTAGATAAAAGTGGAGCAGGGGCACCCCAACTAAAAAGGCCCCCCAAACAAAGCCTATGTATAGCCTGGCTATTATACTCTCTGGCATTGTTGGATATCTGGAGGGAACTGAACCCCTCTTCTAGGGACTACACACACTACTCGGCCCCCCATAAAACATACGTGAGTATTGACCACATATTCCTTCCCACCTTAGACATTTATATAGCAGCCCAGGCTTCTATCCGAGACATAGCTTGGTCAGATCATTCCCTAATTATGCTGAAACTTCATAAAGCCCCTTTCCCAGTGGGTCCACGTCCCTGGAGACTTAATGAATCCCTGTTAAGTGACCCGGTTAGATGCACTATGTTTGAAAAGGAGCTGAAGGAGTTCCTCCGGCTGAATGATGTGGAAGACATTTCTCCTGGTTCCTTTTAGGGAGCACATAAGGCGGTAATCCGCGGTAAGCTTATCCAACTAGCTTCTCAATTAAAAGGGGAGCAACAGGTGGACATTGACACACTTGAAAAGGAGTTTAAGTTTCTTAGCAAAATCCACAAACGTAACCCCTCTCCCACAACGCTAGCTAAACTTGACTCAGCAAGACTGGCTCTGAACTTAGCCCTAACCTTGGCGGCCAAAAAAAGTTTACGGTGGCTTCTACTTAAGATAGGGTCGAAACTCGCAACAAAACTATCCCCTAAGTACCAAGCAATCTCCACTTCTAAAATCAAGTCTCTCAAGGGTGACATTACTCAAAATCCCATTCGTATTATGGAAGCATGCCCCTCATTTTACTCCAATATTTACAGTATGGATGAAAATGAGGACCCCAAAAGCATTGATGCCTTCCTGGAGGGAATTCCCCTTCCCACTCTTAAAGAGAGTCATTGCTCCCTTCTTGATTCCCCTATTTTGGAAACTGAGGTTTTGGAGGTCATCAAGGGACTTTGTAAGGGGTCTTCCCCCGTACCTGATGGGTTCTTCAATCTTTACTATAAGACTTTTGCAAGCACTCTATCTCCTTATTTGGTCCGATATTTCAACTTCTTGAGGAAAGTTAAATCCTTAGATCCTGCCGCCAACCTGACATTTATATCAATCATATCTCACTGGTCAATAATGATTTGAAATCCTATCCAAACTCTTAGCCAATCATTTAGCTTCTTTCATAAGTAACTATAAACATTAAGACCAGGTGAGCTTTATACCGGGTAGGCAGATAAGGAGAGCGATTGACGTGATTTCCATTATAAGGTCGGGTTGGGATGGGGGATCTCCTCAGAAAGGCTACCTATTGTCGTTGGATCTTCAGAAGGCTTTCAACACAGTCTCATGGTCATTTTTGTTCTCCATACTAGACAGATGGGGTTTTGGCCCCAACTTTACTAAAGTATTAGAAGCTTTCTATTCTCACCCTTCAGCCAGAGTAAGGATGCAAGGCGTTTTTTCTGAACCTTTATTCATAGCTAGAGGGACCAGACAGGGCTGTCCACTATCTACTTTAATATTTGCTATAGTGATAGAGACCCTGGCCATCGCCATTAGAAACCACCCTGATATCCACAGGGTTTGTTGTGGCCCGTGTTCCCATAAATGTGCCCTATTCGCAGACAATATACTTTTATTTATCACCTCCCCTCTCATTTCAACAGCTAACATTCTCAAACTTCTACATGATTTCGGCCAAGTCTCTGGTCTTAAAGTAAATATGTCCAAATCCCATGCTCTGAATGTTATGACTTTCCCTGCCCTGTTAGATAGACTGTGGGACCATTTCTCCTTTACTTGGAATAACAAGTCAATTCCCTACTTAGATATTAACTTGACCCTGTCTATCGACCAGCTATATCATATTAACTACCCCCCTCTATTTAGCAAACTCTTTAATGACCTATCACACTGGTCTTCCCTGGGGCTCTCCTGGCTAGGTAGAGTCCATGCAATCAAAATGACATTATTACCCAGAATTCTTTATTTGTTTCACTCCTCCTAATTCCAGTAATCAAGGCCCATATTAATGAATTACAATCTTCCATAATTCACTTTGTGTGGGGTAAAAGGAGCACCGGTTCTCAAAACATATACTATATAGATCCAAGCTTCAGGGGGGAATGGGGCTCTCCAACCTCTGGTGGTACTACCAGGCAGCCCATTTAGCTCAGATCTCTATTGTATATTCAAGAGGAGTCAAACCTGACTGGCTTGCTATGGAGAGACATTCGATCCCCAAGTACACAATGCACTATCTCATGTGGTGTAATCCTAAATCCAGACCACCTATACCAGTGTTTCTCAACCGGGGTTCCGCGGAACCCTGGGGTTCCGCGAGAAGTCCCCAGGGGTTCCGCCGCAATTCAACATTGTGGCGGATGTATATCCGCCCAATGTTGTTTCTAGTGTTTCCAATGCGCACTGACAGTGAGTACTGTCAGCGCGCATTGATATCCGATGCCTTCTCTATAGTCCCGGCTCAGAGAAATTAGAGGGCGGAGACAAGAATGCAGAGAGCGGGAGTTCTGAATTCAGAGGCGGTGAGACGTGAATAGACTGTAGAAGTGGGGAGCAATGACGGGATCAAGATTAAAATCCATGGAGGCAAGAGCACAGAGTGGCAGCTGAGAAAGAAGACTGAGGAGGCAGGGCGCACCGAGAGCCTGTGAAAGAGAGCTGAGAATAGAGGCGGGGAGCACTGGATCAGAAGGTGAGATGCTGTCTGAACAGTAGCCGTGCTACACAC
>BLSH010471305.1:237572-249298 GCA_018402905.1 Glandirana rugosa
CACACTCTCGTTTCGAGTAAACTAATATTGAGTAAACTGATTAAACACAACTTCACATATAGACGGTGAAGTGACACAGTTCAGTCGCAGGGGCCCTTGATGAGCTGACTTGCAAGGCGTAACACAATCCGGCTTGAGAGGATGAACCCGGACACATCTGTGGAGTGGTGGCTACCTGGGGACGCTTGTACAGATGAACACACCGATGGCGAAGAAGTCTGGAACGCGCCACCTGCAAGGCAAATCAGGCCTATCTAGCCTATCTCTTGGTCCCTAACCTGACTATAGGCTATCAATGCTACCGGACCGCTACCTATCTAAGTGGCCATCGGAAGACTAACCTGTCGCTACCCTGAGCTGTTTACTGTTCCCTAGGCTAATACTAGCTAGGAACCCCCAGACCAAAATGGGACACTGTTGCTTTAAATAATGAAGTGGCAGATATACACTTCAACACAAATTAGTCAAATGAGTTATAATCAAATGAGCTTTGCTCTCACACACTTGAGAATAGCCCAAGTATATTGCAGTATGCAAATATAAAGTAAATCAGAGCAGCCTCTAACACTGGGATATGCAGATACAGTATCTCTGATTCCCACACAGGAGTAACAGAAATATAACAGTGAGCTAAACAAGGCAGTAACACTTGCCTATAGTGTATTTTCCCTTTTTAACCTGGAAGGAGATATCACAAAATCAGTCTGCGGCACTTCTTGCTGGCATAGCATATGTCTGGCCTCTCTCTCCTTCCACTTCCTGTAAGACATAAACATATATAGCCTTAAGGGGTTTTTTGACCGTTTAGCAGGGGCAGAAAACAACCTCTTAACAGGAAGAATCTGTTTGTGATAAGAACTCTATGGTAGGCACCAAGCATTAATGTAAACAAACTCACCGACAGTGTACAAAAGAACACTTCCCTACAATACTAACACATTCTCATTGGGGCCAGCACCTCATTTACTCACTCAGCAGATGTGCTTCTGCTATGTTGAGCATTAAGAGAGCCCAACACTCCCCTTTTCTGACAAGCACCCAATCAGTGCTTGTCTCACTGCAAGGTCTCTCCCCTCCCTGCTAGTCCCCCGGTGCGGTGCTGGAGACAGGCAGGGAGGTGAGTAGGAGATAAACAGCGCTATGTTAAAAATATTAAAAGTTTAAGTCACCAAAAAGCCCCTTTTGTCTTTTAAACCCTCAGACTTTCCTAAAAGCACCTAAGATTTAAATATGGTTTTGATTGAAATATTTTTTTTTTAACAGGATAAGTGGATTGTCATGAGGGACAAGTGGATTGGGACCCCGATTAGTCCCTTGGACAAGTTTTTTTTCCACATCCCTGCTACATATGCTTGGCTATCATGCTTATCCTCTGGTCCCAATCCTGAGGAGTTTAACAGAATATGCAATCTAATAATATATGATGCTATGGGTAGGGCACCAATAAGGTCCCTGAGTACCTTCCAACTGCCTTTTAGACAGTCACCTTATCAGAATAGGTAATCAACCTCAGATATGGCGTAACTGTAACTTGCTGCTTACTAAACAGGTGCAAAGTTAGAAACAATAATATAAAACATGTTTTGGAAGGCACAAGCATGCATAGACTGATGAACTATGGTGATGGCAAACACATGCATTCACTGCAGAGTCAGATTATGGAAACTGGACAAACATGAACCCTTCACAGCAATGTCTCTGTGACTTAATCAGGGTAACATGTGGCATAGCATAGTCTCCATTAAACTCTATAACAACAGTGTGTCAAGCTTAGAAGCGCTATTTCTGCTACTTGTGACTATTGTCATGAACAATGTCCTTTATATTGTGCGCCAGGATAAAACTGGCAACACAGGTGAACAGCTGGAGAAATCCAGGCCCAAGGACAAAGGGACAACCCACTGGAACTGGTGAACTCTGGTAGCAATCAGGAAGGGGCTCCCCACAGTAGCCGGGTCTTCTGAGTGATATTAGGCTGCCCACATTCCAGTTCTAACAGTAAAGAGCCTCCTACCTGAATACAGTTCACTTGCCCACCTATGTGCTTCATCAGGTGTGGACAAAACAGGGTGCGCTCCATGTTAGTACCATTCAGGTCTCTTTGAAAGCCTGTTACAGTCTGATCTATGTGGCGGCACAGTGGTGTAGTGGATAGCACTTTTACCTGGCAGCAAAAGGGCCACTGGTTCTAATCCCAAGCACAACACTACCTGCCTGGAGTTTGCATGTTCTCCCTGTGCCTGCGTGGCTTTCCTCCGGGTACCCCGGTTTCCTCCCACACTCCAAAGACATGCTGGTAGGTAAATTAGATCCTGTCTAAATTGGCCCTAGTATATGTATGAATGTGACATAGGGACCTTAGATTGTAAGCTCCTTGAGGGTAGAGACTGATGTGAATGTACAATGTATATGTAAAAGCACTGCGTATGATGTCCAGTCAGGATAACGCAACCACCGGTCGTCATTCTGCTATAGGCCGGGTGGGAAGTGGTTAATGTGATACAATTAAAATAATGATTTTATATAATTGATGTTTTTGTCTTTCCTCATTTGTTGGTACATTTGAAGTCCCTTCCCCTGTGGTTGGTGAGGCCCCCTCTCCTTTTTAGGATGTGGTCCTCCCTCTTACAGGGGTTATGGCATGGTCTGACATGTATTTGAATGGGATAGTGCCACTATGAGGATTAATTCTATATCTCTGTCTTGCTCACATTCTCATTTGCACTGACTTTGGCCTGTCTGAGCTGTTGAATGAGGGAAGTGGAGGAATGTTTCTTCAATGGACAACTCAAGGAATTGTGGGACTGGGGCCTGCACTTGCATCTGAGCATGGTTAGCAAATGAGCACTCCGCTATAGAGTCACTGACCCAGGACAAGTAAGCAGACCAGGAATCCTTAATTTGCTTTGATTTTGCTGAATGCATGCTTGTTCCAGGTCAGGGGCTTCATAACCAGAGACACAGACGAATATCTAAGTTTTTAAAGGCAGTCAGCACTGGAAGCCAACATATTTCTATCAGTTAAAGTAATAAAGTAATATGTCTACATACGCTGTGGCTTTGAAGTGGTTTGCTGGGGGGGTTATGGCTGATGCTATCAGCCATAACCCTGGTATTTTTTTTTTTTCAGCTGGTGGCTGGCTTTCTCAGGAAAGCATTCTGAGCAGCTTATGAGCCACTGGAACGCTTTCAGTAGCGGCGAGAGGGGATGTCCTCCCCCCTTACGCTGCTCGGTGGTGTTTCTTGGGCTTACCGATTCCGCTAAAGGAGAGATTTGGGGTCTTTTTGACCCCAGATCTTTCCATAAAGAGGACCTGCCATCCTTATTTCTATTACAAGGGATGTTTACATTCCTTGTAATAGGAATAAAAATGATCAAGGAGAAAAACGAAATTAAAAATAAAAATAAATAATAAAAAGTAAAATAAATAAGAGAAAAAAAAAGTAAAGCACCCCATCCCTCCGTGTTCGCACCCAGAAGCAAACACACACGTAAGTCGCGCATGCATATGTAAACTGTATTCGTAACCACACATGTGAGGTATGGCCACAAACATTATAGTGAGAGCAATAATTCTAGCACTAGACCTCCACTTTAACTCTAAACTGGTAACCTGTAAAAATGTTTAAAACTTCACTCATGGAGATCTTTAAGTACCGTAGTTTGTCGCCATTCCATGTTAGGTATCTATTTACTCTGCGTAACATCATCTTTTACAAAAAAATGGGGTATATATTGTGTTTTGTTTTTTTTTTATTCATTTAACCACTTAAGGACCGGAAGGAGTTCCCACTGTAGGACCAGAGCACTTTTTGTGATTCGGCACTGCGTCTCTTTAACTGACAATTGCGCGGTCATGCGACGTTGTACCCAAACGATATGACACCCTTTTTTCCCCACAAATAGAGCTTTCTTTTGGTGGTATTTGATCACCTCTGCATCACTTCTGATCACCGCTATAAACAAAAAAAAGAGCGACAATTTTGAAAAAAAAAAAAACAATATTTTTTACTTTTTGCTATAATACATATCCAAAAAATATATAAAAACACATTTATTCATCAGTTTTGGCTGATATACAGTTGTGCTCATAAGTGTACATACCCTGGCAGAATTTATGATTTCTTGGCCATTTTTCAGAGAATATGAATAATAACACAAAAACGTTTCTTTTACTCATGTTTAGTGTTTGGCTGAAGCCATTTATTATCAATCAACTGTTTACTCTTTTTAAATCATAATTACAACAGAAACTACCCAAATGACCCTGATCAAAGGTTTACATACCCCAGTTCTTAATACTGTGTATTGCCTCCTTTAACATCAATGACAGCTTGAAGTCTTTTGTGGTATTTGTGGAAGAGGCTCTTTATCTTCTCAGATGGTAAAGTTGCCTATTCCTCTTGGCAAAAAGCCTCCAGTTCCTGGAAAATCTTGGGCTGTCTTGCATGAACTTCATGTTTGAGATCTCCCCAGAGTGGCTCAATGATATTGAGGTCAGGAGACTGAGATGACCACTCCAGAACCTTCACTTTATTCTGCTGTATCCAATGACAGGTCGACTTGGCCTTGTGTTTTGGATCACTGCAATACATCCCATGTACATTCCTGGCTGATCAATGCAAATGTTCCTCCAGAATTTTTTGCTAACATACTGCATTCATCTTGCCATCAATTTTGACCAAATTTCATGTGCCTTTGTAGCTCACACATCCCCAAAACATCAGCGATCCACCTTGTGGACTCCTCTCCAAATATAGTGTTTATGGTTGTAGCCAAAAAGCTGAATTTTGGTTTCATCACTCCAAAATGACTTTGTGCCAGAAGGTTTTAGGCTTGTCTCTGTGCTGTTTGGTGTATTGTAAGCAGGATACTTTGTGGCATTTGCATAGTAATGGTTTTCTTCTGGCGACTTAACCATGCAGCTCATCTTTCTTCAAGTGCTTTCTTATTGTAACAATGTGAAAATGACTGCGCTACCCACTAAGATGCACTAAGACCCACTAAGATGCACTATTGTGCATCTTGAAACAGCCACACCACATGTTTTCAGAGAGTCCTGTATATCACCTGAAGATATTTGTGGGTTTTTCTTTGCATTCCAAACAAATTTTCTGGCTGAAATTTTAGTTGGTCTACCTGACTGTGGTTTGGTTTCAACAAAACTCCTCATTTTCCACTTCTTGATTAGAGTTTGAACACTGCTGATTGGCATTCTTAATTACTTGGATATCTTTTTATATCCCTTTCCCGTTTTATACAGTTCAACTACCTTTTCCTGCAGATCCTTTGACAATTCTTTTGCTTTCCCCATGACTCAGAATCCAGAAACGTCAGTGCAGCACTGGATGAGAGATGCAAGGGTCTGTCAGGTGTTCAGAAGCTCATTGATCTTTCATACACACACACTAATTACAAACAAACAGATCACAGGTGAGGATGGTTACCATTAATAGCCATTCAAACCCCTTTGTGTCAACTTGTGTGCATGTTATCAGGCCAAAATCACCAGGGTATGTAAACTTTTGATCAGGGTGATTTTGTTAGTATCTGTTGTCCTTATGATTTAAAAAGAGTAAACACAGTTGACTGATAATAAATGGCTTCGGCCAACACTAACCATAAGTGAAAGAAATGTTTTTGTGTTATTATTCATATTCTCTGAAAAATGGCCAAGAAATCATAAATTCTGCCAGGGTATGTAAACTTATGAGCAAAACTGTATATTCTTCCTCATATCTGTGGTAAAAAAAAATGTGATTGGCGTTTATTGATTGGTTTGCGCAAAAGTTGCCGCGTTTAAAAACCATGAGAATTCATTTATGGCATTTTTACATTTTTTTTTTTACTAGTAATGGCAGCGATCTGTGATTTTTATCAGGAGTGTGATATTGGGGCGGACAGAAATGTAAATATCCACTGATTACTGTGTAAATGGCATTGGCAGTGAAGGGGTTAACCTGCAGGGGGAGATCTAGAGGTTAACTGTGTTCCCTAGGCGTGTTCTAACTGTGAGGGGGCTGGGCTGCCAGGGGCATAAGAGATCTAACTGATCCCAGTGACAGGGATCAGGAGATCTCTTTCATGCCGCCTGACAGAGTGTTTACATCAGCAGTTCCCCATTTTTCTTCTCTGCCAGGCAATCGCGGGTAGCTGGTGGACATTGAGTCAGTCGGACCCGCGGCCATACTGCTGGAGAATGCGGCAGGCATGAGAGCGCAAATACTGTGTGACATAAAAAAATTGCAATGATTGCCATTTTATTCCCTAGGGTCTTTGCTAAAAAAGATGTATAATGTTTTGAGGGTTATAAATTATTTTCTAGCCAAAAATACTGATTTAAACTTGTAAACAAAAAGCCACGGAAAAAGCTTGGTCTTCAAGTGGTTAACACCTAAAAATGTATCTATCGCCGAATTCTAATTGCTAGAATAAGGTGCTTTAAAATGCAGACAAAAAAAATGAATTGAATGCCTCAGCTGAATTTCTGTTGTTCCATATCCAAGCCACAGACTTACAAACTCAATGTTAGATCATGTTTTTTTTCTAACAATGTGTATTTTCCTATTGTCAAATTTTCCCTCCCGTTAAATATTCAGTTTGCTTTATGCTGTCCTTTCAAATACGTTTAGTTTCACATTAAAAGCTCTACATAACATGAATAAGGTAAATGCATTTTTACAGGGCAGCCACAGGCAACAAGTAAAATCAGAAACCATCTCCTTCTAAACACGAAGAAAAGACTGCTACAAATGCAAGTCTAGTCCGTTCTCAGGTATGGCCCAGAAATGTTTTCCTTCACTATAGGGCATATTAACTTTAAAAATTTGCGTAGCAATTCATCTAGTGAAAGTGCATTCTCAATCTAAAGCCCTGTACACGTGATGCGAATTTCAGATGGGAATTTTCGTTGCTGATCGTCCGAAATTCGTACCGTTAGTATACGCCTTTCGACAGCCGATTTGGATTTTTCAGAAGACAAAAGCTGGTTGTGCAGACTAGAATTTTATTTTTTCGTGCGGCAACTCAACGTCCAATTTTCTTATCATTAGTGCGTTTTTTTTTTGTACGAAAAAAATCATACGATCACGACTACACATGCTCAGAAACAAAAAAATACATACAAAACTATTCTACACATTACGTCACTTCTGACGTTGAATTTGGTCGTGCGAAAATATTCGTATTGTTAGTACGCTCTTCACTTTCGACAAGCATCCAACAAAA
Source organism: Glandirana rugosa (assembly GCA_018402905.1). NCBI lineage: Eukaryota > Metazoa > Chordata > Amphibia > Anura > Ranidae > Glandirana > Glandirana rugosa. The sequence goes on from BLSH010471305.1 coordinate 244,801, forward strand.
AACGGACGTTCTGTTGTCCGAAATTCGCATTGTGTGTACGAGGCTTCACTATGCAAATAGGTAAAATGGTCATTAGATGGCACTAAACAGTACTTAGGAATTTCTTATGATTCTTAGCACCATCTAGAGGCCAAATTCTGTGTTTTCCATTTTAACTCAATGAAAGACATTTGACCAGCTTAAGAGGAGGATGGAGGAGGTGGATCTTGAAAATCAGCTGGACAAAAAAGGCCACGGATGAGGGGCTGCAAAGAGTCAAAGAAGCAAAACCATGCCTGTGGAAAAGTATATTAAAGAGAAAATGCCAACCCTATAGCCATGTCACAAGAAACTCAGCTGGAAAGGAGCTATGCAAGATTGTGAAAGGAAAGGAAATGGATAAAAATAATATGATGGATGGATGACATCCATGAAATGACAGTCAGTCATAGCTAAGGCAGAACATTAACTTGCCAAAAGAAAAGGCCAAATAAAAAGTGATAATGGAAGATTTCATGTTTGAAGTTTGACAAAGATCGCAAGCAGTTATGATAGTGGTAATGTTAATAGCCAACTGAAATCTCAATTGGGTTTTAATATGCCTTATTTAGAAAGAGTAGTCCTGCATGTACTATACATTGCCTATATTTCTATATGTTACGTCTGCAACCAATGGTTCTATGCTAATGTAGATTTTAAGGTAGGTATAAATGATATTTGTCACGTCTTTGGGTATCTTGCAATGTCCCTAGCTGTTCATTATTGGAAGAAAGAATAGGTGTCTGCAACTCTCTGTTTATTCCAAAAATAAGCCCAGCAGCATGGGTACCTATGAAGTCACTGCTTATTGCATGGTTAAGCATGCTGGGTTTATTCTAGGGATGCACCTATACCTTGACACGACCACGCAATTGTCAGTTAACGCAGTGCGGTATCCCAAAAAAATGGCCTGCTCATGAAGGGGGTAAAACCTTTTGGGGCTGAAGTGGTTAATCACGTAAATTATTATTATTATACAGGATTTATATAGTGCCAGCAGTTTTCACAGCGCTTTACAATAAAAAGAGAGAGAGAACAATTACAATACAGTTCAATACATAAGACCCCTTTCACACTGAGGCACTTTACAGGCATTATTTAGCTAAAAACAGTGCCTGTAAAGCACCTTTTAATTAAACTCAGTGTGTCCTTTCACACTGGGTCGGCACACTTGCAGGAGAGTAAACAAACTCCTGCAAGCAGCATTTTTGGGGCGGTGCAGGAGCGATGTATACACCGCTCCTCCACCGCCCCTGCCATTGGAATAAATGGGCAGCGCTGGAACGCGGCTTTGGAAGCCCAGCTCGCTGGCGATTTTAAACCCCTTCAAAGCGCCGCTGTAACAGCGTTAAAGCGCTGCTAAACTAGCGGCGCTTTACCGCTAACACTCAGGCGGCCTCAGTGTGAAAGGGCTCTAAGGGTTTGGAGGGCCCTGTTCATGGAGCTTACAATTTAAAGGGAGGAGCAGGTGGTACAAAAGGTAATAGCTGTGGGGGATGATGTAATGGAGGTGACTGAAGTACAGTTTATAGGTGGAGGTGAGGTAGGTTTTCAGGGATTGCCTAAAGGTGAACAGGGTAGGAGATAACCAGACATTCTGGGGTAGAATGTTCCAGAGGATAGGTTCTGGTGAAGTCCTGGAGGTGAGCATGGGAAGAGGTAACAAGGGAGCTTGAGAGTAAGAAGTCTCGTGAGGAGCAAAGTGGACAATTCGGTTGATATCTCAAGATGATGTTGGTGATGTAGATGGAGTCAGTGTTGTTGTTGGCTTTGCATGTTGTTGGTAGTATTTTTAATTGTATACATTGGACTAGTGGAAGCCAGTGAAAGGATTGGCAGAGAGGGGCAGCAGCCACAGATCAGTTAGTAAGGTGGACGGGCATAGGCATGTGCATTGGGTGTGCCAAGTGTGCCTGGGCACACTCTAATCACTATGTGTGGTGCCAAATCTCCCTGCTGCCTGGGCTTCCCCCCCCCCCTTGTTGGCCTCCCTGCAGTGCTGCTGGCTTCTCTCCTCTCCCGATGGGTGCTGCGGGGATGTTTCAGGATGGAGAGCGGGATAAGGGGCTAGTAAATATGTAATTTATTGACCCCTTCCTTTTCTAAATGAACACAGTGAACACACTCACTCACTGTGTCCATTCATAACTGAAGCATAGTTAACTGTAAACTTCAGTTTGTGAATAAACAGGAAGTCACTCAGCACAGAGCACTTCCCATTCATTCACTGCCACGTGTAACTGAGGCTGCAGAGAAAGGCATGTGTGTGAGCTTTGGCATGCACAGTCACTCTAATGAAATAAGCTGCGCACACCTATGTGGATGGGTCTAACTGCAGCATTCATGACGAAGGGGGGATAGCCTGTGTAGAGGTAGGCAAGTAAGGGATTTGCAAAGGTCAGGGCAGAAGATAACCAGGGAGTGAATAACTAAATATGAAATATTGTATATTGATGTACACCATATTACCAATATTATTGGGACGCCTGTTTTTACATGCACATGAACTTTAATGGCATCCCAGTCTTAGTCCGGGAATGATCGGGATTATGGCGGTGCGGTACAAAAATTGATATCATATAAGTAAAAAGAATAAAATCAACTTTTATTTAGTATAATTGGATAAAAGGTACTCAAGTACTCAATCGGTGCAAAAGTTCAGAAATAGCATAAAAAAATTACAGACATTGGTGTTGGGGTGGGGTACAATACTGATTGTAACGATCAGGGGCGTATATTGGCGTCCGACATGTTTCGTCTAAAACTAGGCTTTCTCAGGGACATTAGCAGACCAAGCGTTACACATCTAATAAAGAAAAACAGTATTTATACATACAATGAAAGTAATTGAAGAAATATAAGAATACAACATGGTATGAAGAATGCATATAATTGCTCCACAACCCAAGAAATGAGAAATTCACCTCAACCAGTTCAAACCTCCGCCCGAAAAATTGATATCATATAAGTAAAAAGAATAAAATCAACTTTTATTTAGTATAATTGGATAAAAGGTACTCAAGTACTCAATCAGTGCAAAAGTTCAGAAATAGCATAAAAACATTCACCTCAACCAGTTCAAACCTCCGCCCAGACCCCAAACATCAGGCAGCTCGCCCAGTGCCGCACGCCACACCTGGAGGGGGGACACTGCACATCCACAAATCGCCACAAATTGCTCCGGCTAGTGTAAAAATATATGAAATATATGTGAAAAAAATGTTTTTATATGTAATAATAAAGAAAAAAAAAACCAAGAGGGTGGGGGTTTTTTAGAAAGGAAAAATTTAAATGAGATTTATAGGCTTACAAGTAGTCAGCTCATATCAAGGAGCAGACTTGTAGGAAAGATCTTCCTTACCAAAGTGGCAATATATGTAGTAGATACTAAAAAAATGTAAAAAACATAATAAGGCATAATCCTTGCAGATCATGAAGGTTGAAAACTGAAATTAACTGAAAAATATGAATCATACACTAACAAATTTTAATAGGTGTGCAAACAAAAGGAATATAGTAATACAAAGGTATATCAATGGGAATTACATGCTGGACGTATGCCTGCATGTATTATCCTTTATAATCCTTTCAGCCTTCGTTATGTTTTCTTATTTGCTGTTAAAAGAGAGCTTTTCTCTCAAGTCTGGTACACGTGCCAGTGCTATAGATGTTTGCTATTAGCCTTTTTGCATTCATCTATTCTTTCTATTTTGGTGTGGCCTTGCTAGAGCATTATGGTATACCTTTGCATTACTATATTCCTTTTGTTTGCACACCTATTAAAATGTGTTAATGTATGATTCATATTTTTCAGTTAATTTCAGTTTTCAACCTTCATGATCTGCAAGGATTATTCCTTATTGTGTTTTTTTTACATTTTTTCAGTATCTACTACATATATTGCCACTTTGGTAAGGAAGATCTTTCCTACAAGTCTGCACCTTGATATGAGCTGACTACTTGTAAGTCTATAAATCTCATTGAATTTTTTCCTTTCTAAACCCCCCCCCCCCCTTTTTGTTTTTAATTATCACATATAAAAACATTTTTTTTCACATATATTTCATATATTTTTACACTAGCCGGAGCAATTTGTGGTGATTTGTGGATGCGCAGTGTCCCCCCCTCCTGGTGTGGCGTGCGGCACTGGGCGAGCTGCCTGACGTTTGGGGTCCGGGCGGAGGTTTAAACTGGTTGATGTGAATGTCTCATTCCTTGGGTTGTGGAACAATTATATGCATTCTTCATACCATGTTGTATTCTTATATTTCTTCAATTACTTTAATTGTATGTATAAATACTGTTTTTCTTTATTAGATATGTAACGCTTGGTCTGTTAAAGTCCCTGAGAAAGCCTAGTTTTAGGCAAAACATGTAGGACGCCAATATACTACCATGATCATTACAATCAGTATTGTACCCCACCCCAACACCAATGTCTGTAATTTTTTTATGCTATTTCTGAACTTTTGCACCGATT
>BLSH010471305.1:256880-278729 GCA_018402905.1 Glandirana rugosa
TCTGTCCGTAAATGTGTCATTCGTCACGTAAAAATATCGTGACTAGCGACATATTTACGGTTACCAGGGTTTTTTCACAGTTTTACAAGGCTGTACAGGCGACTTTATAGCGTCATGGCGATTTTTAGCGTCTAGCGGCGGTAATGAACACGGCCTTCGGCTCAGAGCAAAGATTTATGGGAGTGGGGTCCTATAGGTAAGGAGTGGAGGCGGGGTTAACCCATACGTATGCTGCCATGGAGTCTGTCAGGAAAACTTTTTTTTTCACCGTTTTTGGCCGATTTATATTCTTCCTCATATTTGCGATAAAAAAAAATCGCAATCGGCGTTTATTGATTGGTTTGCACAAATGTGGCCGCGTTTACAGATGATGAGAATTCATTTTTGGGGTTTTTATTTTTTTTTTATTTTTTACTAGTAATGGCGGCGATCTGCGATTTTTAGCGGTACTGCGATATTTCAGCGGACATGTCGGAACATTTTGACACTTTTTTGGGACCATTGGCATTTATACAGCGATCAGTGCTATAAAAATGCACTGCTTACTGTGTAAATGCCATTGGCAGTGAAGGGGTTAACCTGCAGGGGGCGCTCTAAGGGTTAAGTATGTTCCCTGGGCGTGTTCTAACTGTATGGGGGCTTGCCTAGATGGGGAAGGGAAGTGGTCACAGCCTCCATGTACAGGAAGGCTGTGATCACAGCCCTTCCCCCTTCACAGAACGGAGGTCCGTGTTTACATACACGGACCTCCGTTCCTTCACTCCGGGGGGGCCATCGCGGGTAGCCGGCGGCAATCGAAGCCGCCGCACCCGCTCCCTGACCCTCCCCGAAACACAGTGAGTGCGCGGGCGCGCCTCCGGCGGCACGCGCGTGCTCACTAGGCTTTGTCTCGCGGCCGCCGTCATATGACGGCGTTTCGCGTTACAGAGCCACTCTGTCACCGTCATTTGCCGATCAGCCGTCGGCAAGTGGTTAAGCTTCAGCATTTAGGAGCAAAAAAAAAAAAATGTTTTTTATAGAGTTTTTTGGAGCATTTTTTCTAGCAGAAAAAAAACGCTGAATGTTCCTAAACACTTCTAAACGCTACTAAAATGTTCCTAACAGCTTTTTTTTTTTCTTTATGTACTGTAAAAAATGTTAATAAATTGCTAAAGCTCCTAAATGCCCCTAAAAACTTTTAAGACTCCATGCACACTAGTGTTTTTTAAGCTCCTAGAAGCAGCCTGTTATTATCATTTTTTCCTGCTCCTAGAAGCTAAGTAGTGCTATCCTATATGTCCATGCACACTACATTAAGATCAATTCACACCACATGCAGTACAATGCACAGAAAGTAGGTTATATGGTTTCCAATGGCATGGTTCACTCTAGTGCGGTCAGTTCCAGGGCTTTGCAGTTCCAGAAAAAAAAGTAGAACATGCTGCATTTTTTCTGCACTGAACTGTACTGGAACGCAGTAAAAAGCATCAAAAACACACTGGAATTCACTGGAATGCATCATAAATGCATCAAAAACACACCAGACTCTAGTACAGTGAAAAAAAACCAGGAAAATGAAGGAAAAAAACATTTGGAATGCATCTGCAAATGCATCAAAAACGCACGCAAAAAATTGTTTTTGTAGAGTTTTTGGAGCGTTTTTCCAGCAGAAAAAATGCTGAATGTTCCTAAATGCTACTAACTTAAATGCTAGTAAAATGTTCCTAATAGCTTTTTTTGAGCTCTTTTTTTTCTTTATGGATTGCAAAAACGCTAATAAAATACTAAAAGCTTCTAAATGCTTCTAAAAGCTACCAAAATGCTACTAGAAGCTGGCACAAAAATGTTATTATCAGCAATTTTAACCAGATTTTTATTCTAGCTTTTTTGAGCTTATTTAAAATGCTAGTGTGCATGGAACCTCAAAGATAGTAAAACGTTACTACAAGCAGGCACAAACATGCTATTACCAGCATTTTTCATCCAACGTTTTTTTTCTAGCGTTTTTGAGCTTAGAAAAAAAGCTAGTGTACATGGAGCCTTAAAGTAAATTCTAAGAAATGTATGGTCTACTTCAAGGAAGGTTCCATGTTACATCAACTCAGCGTGATCCCCGTGGTAGAGGTAATAGCAGTGGCAGCTGGTGCTCCATCAGTCAGGTGGGGGCGGCAGACTAACCTGACCACAGACCCCCACCCTACTCTAAACCCCATCCACCGCGGCAAATGCAAAACTGTCCAATAATGACAATATTGGCAAACAAGAGAATCCAGCAGCAGTGGATTACTTACCTTCGAGGTGAGGGGGTCCTTCAGCTCTTGCTTCCCCTGGAACACAGGAATCCCACTGTCTCCCCTGCTCCTAGACTGAGTCGGCAACACAAAAGCAGTGTAAGATAAGAGGGATCTGTTTGCTGCGGTGGTGGCTTCCCCCCTTCATCTCCTCCGTGTCTCGGCTGTCGCTTCTCCTCCAGGCCAATGGGGTCTTCGGACTCCCTACCAATGGGGTCTTAGGACTCCCAGCCAATGGAGTCTCAGGACCCACTTCCTGATTGAATGGGAAAAGAAACAGAAGGCCATTAGCGAATATTAAATTGCTATTGTAACACAGCAGGGTGGGCTCAGGGCGCAGTGCCTTAGGGTCTAATCATGTGTGTAGCCATGATCTCCCTTGGGAGTGGCAGAAATTTGTGGTCCATCTGTTAACACTGCCCTCAATCACCTTCATTCACACACTCAAAGTCACTGAACAGGCCGGAGTTTTTTTTTTTGTTTGTTTTATTAGGGGTTAAACATGGATAAGGTAGGGTTGATGATCAGATGCCCAAGAATCTTTACAACTTAACCGGGACCTCTATACACTCCAACATACAGTATCTCATAAAAGTGAGTACACCCCTCACATTTTTTGTAAATATTTTATTATATCTTTTCATGTGACAACACTGAAGAAATGACACTTTGCTACAATGAAAAGTAGTGAGTGTACAGCTTGTATAACAGTGTAAATTTGCTGTCCCCTCAAAATAACACACAGCCAATAATGTCTAAAGCGCTGGCAACAAAAGTGAGTACACCCCTAACTGAAAATGTCCAAATTGGGCCCAATTAGCCATGTTCCCTCCCTGGTGTCATGTGACTCATTAGTGTTACAAGGTATCAGGTGTGAATGGGGAGCAGGTGTGTTAAATTTGGTGTTATCCCTCCCACTCTCTCATACTGGTCACTGGAAGTTAAACATGACACCTCATGGAAAATAACTATCTGGGGATCTGAAAAAAAGAATTGTTGCTCTACATAAATATGGTCTAGGCTATAATAAGATTGCCAAGACCCTGAAAGTGAGCTGCAGCATGGTGGTGAAGACCATACGGCAGTTTACCAGGACAGGTTCCACTCAGAACAGGCCTTGCCATGGTCGACTAAAGCAGTTGAGTGCATGTGCTCAGTGTCATATCCACAGGTTGTCTTTGGGAAATAGAAGTATGAATGCTGCCAGCATTGCGGCAAAGGTTGAAGGGGTGAGGGGTCAGCCTGTCAGTGCTCAGACCATACGCTGCACACTGCATCAAATTGGTAAGCATTGCTGTCGTCCAAGAAGAAAGCCTCTTCTAAAGATGATGCACAAGAAAGCCCGCAAACAGTTTTATGAAGACAAGCAGACTAAAGACATGGATTACTAGAACCATGTCCTGTGGTCTGATAAGACCAAGATAAACGTATTTGGTTCAGATGGTGTCAAGCGTGTGTGGCAGCAACCAGGTGAGAATTACAAAGACAAGTGTTGCTTGCCTACAGTCAAGCATGGTGGTGGGAGTGTCATGGTCTGGGGCTGCATGAATGCTGCCGGCACTGGGGAGCTACAGTTCATTGAGGGAACCATGAATTCCAACATGCACTGTGACATACTGAAGCAGAGCATGATCCCCTCCCTTCGGAGACTGGGCTGCAGGGAAGTATTCCAACATGATCACGACCCCAATCACACCTCCATGACAAACACTGCCTTGCTAAAGAAGCTCAGGGTAAAGGTGATGGATTGGCCGAGCATGTCTGCAGACCTAAACCCTATTGCGCATATGTGGGACATCCTCAAATGGAAGGTGGAGGAACGTAAGGTCTCTAACATCCACCAGCTCCATGGAGGAGTGGAAGAGGACTCCAGTGGCAACCTGTGAAGCTCTGGTGAACTCCATGCCCAAGAGGGTTAAGGCAGTGCTGGAAAATAATGGTGCCCACATAAAATATTGACACTTTGGGCCCAATTTGGACATTTTCACTTAGGGGTGTACTCACTTTTGTTGCCAGCGGTTTAGACATTAATGGCTGTGTGTTGAGTTATTTTGAGGGGACAGCAAATTTACACTGTTATACGAGCTGTACACTCACTACTTTACATTGTAGCAAAGTGTAATTTATTTAGTGTTGTCACATGAAAAGATGTAATAAAATATTTACAAAAATGTGAAGGGTGTACTCACTTTTGGGAGATACTGTATATACAGTAGATATTTACTAGGCCTGCACCTAGGTAGCACAGAATGAGACCAGTCATAGTTTTAGCTCAGTCTCTGGAACACCCGTTACAGGTAGGGGGTGCCAATTCCCCGTGTAGCAAATTGCTGTGCTAGCTAGAAGTTGGATGGACTACTGCGCCCAGCCTATCTTCTCCCAGGCCCCATCAGCTCCTCCAGCTGCACTGACCTGTCTCACTGCCACAGCAACATAGAGGTTCCCCACTGTATCTTGCATCCTTCCCAGATTGTCTCTCTCACTCCAATCTGCTTCAGCCTGCCTCAACAGTTCACCAGGGGTATGCTGCTCACCAACTCTTGAAGTTCCTCCCTGAAGATCTCTCCCAGATAGTGTTCTCTCCTGTTGTCTCTCTGCTTACCCTTGTGCCTGCCACCAGAATCTCACACCTTCTGGCTGCACCCGAGCTCTCCAGGCCCAGAGTCACCCCCCCAGACTGGGAGCTCCCCTGACCATGACACCCTTCACACTACTCCATCTTCAGCTTCTCCACCCGAACATCTCCCCTTCCAGCAGGGCTGACCCTGAGTATATCAAGGAGGACTGCCCCCTGCCAATCCTAGTTGGGGATTGGTCAGGGCTCCCTGAGACACTCCATGCCACTCCAGTCCTTCTTCCCACCTTCCTTCTAGAACCCTTCCTTCCCACCCTTCTAGAAGGAGGTGACAGAAAAATGATGCTCCGTGTGAATCACCTGCTGCTGCTCTAGGCCACTCCCAGCCCACACAGATCAAAACAAACAGGCCTAGCTTCCAGCTAAGCCTGCTTAAATTTTCCTGTACTCTAAAAAAAAACTGCTTCTAGCACCTACCTAAAGTAGAGGGTGCTACATGTGCTTTTTAGAAAAAAAATCCATTGAAATCCATGCGTCTGGCACCCTGCCTGTAGATTAGGGGCTGGGCACATGGATTGGGGGGGGCACCCCTGCGCCCCTAATGAGCGGCCACCACTGGGTAATAGTCTGAGCACTGCTGCTACTAAACAAATCTTAGTGCACAGGAACATTGTGTAGTATTTACACTGCCTCAGGGGTTAAGTAAGTGCTGAGCGTAAACTTCTATTTAATACGTCAAACATTAATATTAAAGCTCCTCAATTACCATAACGCCTGTAAAATAGCTAACTACTCCCTGCGCACCGCACATCACGCTAGCAGCCATATTTTGTGCAGTTAACAATGCATATTTATAACATTCAGACCTTTCAAGGCCTATAAATAGTTAATTGTATGATGAATCCTGAAGCTGCCTCCAACTTTGGGAATTATTTATTTCAATCGTATTTTGACAACAAGACCCTAGGATATTTGCAGAGCGAGGAGATATGAAGTTCAATGGATCATTTAAGAAACAATTTCACGTAGCTAGGCTTTTCCTCGGGTGTGTGTCTGCAAAATCCTTAGGAATGCAGTTTAGCAATTCCTCTAGAGAAAGCACGGGGCAAAACCAGCGTGTCAGCAGCGATCTATTCCCTCGGTTAGTTTGTAGGGGCAGCGATCACCGCCATTAAATAAGCTAATTTTACTACAAGCTGTGAAAATTTTATTTCTGTCCATAATCGAATAATGCTGTGTGTTTTATGTGTTTTTTTAAAAAACATCTGCCTTTGTGATCGCAGGTCTCCTGCCCCAGCAGCCGCCAGAGTGGATAATATTCCACGGTCGTTTCTTCATGATGAAGCACAAAATGGAAGCTGCACGCTCGGCACAAATGTCTTTCTCGCCGTTACAATTATTAAACGCAGCATGCTTCAAACTTCGAGAAGTCACAAATGTCTAAACTGGGCTAGATTAACAGAATTAATTTTAAAACGGGATAAAGAATCCTTTAGGGCTTCCTTGTTATGAAGCATTTCTAGAAAGCGCAGGATTGCCTTAATTAAAACAATTAAGAATTTAAGCACATGTTAACTAATAATAGTTATTTATCTGTGGGAATGATTGGATGAGCTAGTAATGGGAGCGACAATGTTCGAAGCATATAAGGTCTCATGCTTGCATTAAGGCTGCTTACAGATTTAGAAATAAGCATTAAAGTTGAACTCTAGGCAAATAAAAGATTTAAATTAACACAGCTCTGTAATCATTAAAGTGGTTGTCAATCTGTGACAACCACTTTAACCTACAGGTAAGCCTAGAATAAGGCTTACCTGTAGGTGCCCTGCATATCTCCCAAACCTGTACGGTTCAGGAGACATGCAGCATTCTGCACGTGCTGACGTCATGTCGGCACATGCGCAGTGAAGAAATGGCCTCCGTGCCATTTCTCCACTGACACTGTGCTGTGAATGGCGGCTCCCGCACGACTCTGGCCAGTCACAGCGTCGGAGTTGTGGCCCCGGAAGGAACAGGGGTAGAAGATGGACGCGGCCTGGAGTGGGGACATCGCTGGACGCCGCAGGCTTCATTTGCAGGTAAGTGGCACATAATGGGCTACTATGCAATGCATAGTAGCCCATTATGCTTCTACTTTACAGGGCTAATATTAACCACTTCTCAACCGAGCCTGTTTTTTGGGTTCGGAGTTTACAAGTTAAAAACAGGTTTTTTTGCTATAAAATTACTTAGAACCCCCAAACATTGTATATTTTTTTCTAACACCCTAGAGAATAAAATGGCGGTCATTGCAAAACTTTATGTCACACCGTATTTGCGCAGCGGTCTTCCAAGCGTGCTTTTTTTTTTAATAAATTCAGTTATTTTAGTGAAAAAATAAAAAACAGTAAAGTTAGGCCATTTTTTTCCATATTGTGAAAGATAAAGTTATGCCGAGTAAAATGATACCCAACATGTCAGGCTTCAAAATTGCGTCCGCTCGTGGAATGGCGACAAACCTTGCAACTTAAAAATCTCCATTGGCAACGTTTAAAAAAATCTACAGGTTAGCAGTTTTGAGTTACAGAGGAGGTATAGAGCTAAAATTATTGCTCTCACTCTAACGATCGCGGCGATACCTTACATGTGTGGTTTGAACACCGTTTTCATATGTGGGTGGGGCTTACATATGCGTTCGCTTCTGCACGCGACGGAGCGCTTTAATTTTTTTTTTTAATTATTTATTTTGCTTTTTACTTTTTATTTTTACACTGTTTAAAAAAAAAAGATCCCTTTTAGTCCTATTACAAGAAATGTAAACATTCCTTGTCATAGAAAAAAGCATAACAGGACCTCCTAAATATGAGATCTGGGGTCAAAAAGACCTCACATCTCATATTTACACTAAAATGCAAAAAAAAAAAAAAAAGTTTGAAAAAAATTACACTGCAAAAAAAAAATGGGCCCTTTAAGACCATTGGGCGGAGATGACTTCTGACGTAATTTCCGCCCTGCAGCGTTATGGAGCCGAGTGAGTGGCGGAGATGACCGGAAAGAGGCGGGAGGGGGGGTGCACCTCTCCCGCCACTGATAAAAGTGATCTCGCGGTGAATCCGCCGCTATGACCACTTTTATCTTGTTCAGAATTGCCAGGAGAAAAAAGGCACCATTCAGATATCACCACTGAAAGTCAAGGACGTCATATCACGCCCTTGGTGGTCAAGTGATTAAGGAAGTAAACCCAATCTGGGTTTACTTCCTCTTTAAGGATTAAGAAAAAACGATTTAGTTCCTAGAAAGTTGGGTCTTAATAAAATGGGGCAGTTCAACACAATACGGCCTGACAGAGGCAGATAACAGTATAATCTTTTGACATTGCTTTACCTGTTTTGGATAACCATCTGAGTACCAGCCTGTATACATCCCTTTATACCTAAATTAATTTTATATCATTTTTTTTAAAGTGTTACTAAACCCAGGACCCTGCATTCACTATAACTGGTCTCCCACAGTACACAGAACATGGAAATGCAATTATTTTAGTAAATATAAACTGCTAAATACGTTTTTTTCATCAGCAGTATATACAGTATCTCACAAAAGTGAGTACACCCTTCACATTTTTGTAAATATTTTATTATATCTTTTCATGTGACAACACTGAAGAACTGACACTTTGCTACAATGTAGTAGTGTACAAATAGTGAGTGTACAGCTTGTATAACAGTGTAAATTTGCTATCCCCTTAAAATAACTCAGCACACAGTCATTAATGTCTAAACCACTGGCAACAAAAGTGAGTACACCCCTGAGTGAAAATGTCAAAATTGGGCACAAAGTGCAAATATTTTGTGGGGCCACCATTATTTTCCAGCACTGCCTCATAACCCTATTGGGCATGGAGTTCACCAGAGTTTCACAGGTTGCCACTGGTGTCCTCTTCCACTCCTCCATGACGACATCACAGAGCTGGTGGATGTTAGAGGCCTTGCGCTTCTCCACCTTCCGTTTGAGGATGCCCCACAGATGCTCAGTAGGGTTTAGATCTGGAGACATGCTTGGCTAGTCCATCATCTTTACTCTCAGCTTCTTTAATAAGGTAGTGGTCATCTTGGAGGTGTGTTTTGTTAAAGCGATATTTACCTAATACACTTATACGCTTAATGATAAATAAAATAAGTGATTACAACCTTTTATCTATACAACAATCAACCAGTGCTGTTGCGGTTATTACGAATCAATGACACCTTTGCAAAAAAAAAAAAAAAAATCGAATTTATTTTACAGAAAAGAAGCTAGTCACTAATCAAATATAACCAAATATGGGGTAAATGTTACAATCTTAAAAGCATCAAAGTTATCGCTAAAATACAAAGTGAGTAATACAAGAAAGAAAATGGAGTTGCAATATAAAAACAGAATGTTACTAAGGAAAGAAATGTACAGAAAAAGAAACATAGCAAAATGGAGATATGGACACAGAGAATCTTACGTCACCATTGTAGGATCACAAGCCAAAAGAGTGATCTTACAGTGGACTACAAACACAGAAAATAAAGTTACAGATAACCACAAGAGATAAGGTAAAGAAAAATACTTAGCACAGACAGTAGGATCCCGTCCTACCTAGGCTCATCCAAAAGGGATTTGTAAAGTTTCTAGGCCCTCTTTTATACACCCCCTCTGCCCTAATCCCACCCATAACTCCATTCACCCCCATGGCACCTTCCCATTGGTCTAAAGCTGCAGTGACTCCTGATTGGCTGGATTTGAAGCTTGTTGTGTTTCTAAGCCCAGCACAAGATACCAGGTTCCCATGTTTACATTAAGATCCCCAACAGTTCCCAAATTAACATGTTAAGAGTCTGCCTCTTGACCACAGGGTAACTTCGCTAATATGTATAAGACCATTGTTCCAGGATACAGGAAGAGGACCTCCCTCTCTCATATCACCTTCAAAAGACAAAGGTGATTTGGTAGTCTTTGAAGGCACCAAAAAAAGCTTTTGTCCTCTTGATAAATAGGAAACAGTCTTGTAAACAGCAAACCAGGCACATTTTGCATATAAAAAACACGAAATATATAAAAAGTACATATGTTTCCTGTAAAATATATATATTTCACTGGGCATGTTATATTCAGAACTCTTTATCTTAAGGGACAAATTCTGAATTAAAAGAGACCAAACAAGGGATATCTTGGAGCACCTTGATGCAAATATGGATTTCCACAGTCCTAATAAGGGTCTGACTAAAATATAGATCACTTCACCAAAATATCTAGAATATTTCCACATCAGTTCCCCCTGAAGTTCATTATTGAACTTAGTCCCTCCCTCCATGATTTTGCACCCACCCACAACTGCCCGGAAGGCCCAGCCCCCCAACCACCACCACTGCGGCCTCCTCTTCTTATTTTGAGCACGACGGGACAAATCAAGGTAGACTTGAGACTGAATGATCAAAGAAGTTCTGGTGCCGCTGAGACTTCACGTCCGGACCATAAGTACCTGTACTGGGATGTTTCCACGCTCCTCTGCCTTGGAAGAGCGGAACTCCAGCATCGATGGCGGGATCCTGGCATATTTAGTCCTGTAGCTTTAGGTATGCTGTGTAAGGATTGCAAAGATTGGATCGGACCGCGAGACGGTACTGTTCAGCATAGTGATGGAAAGTTCAGGAGAGTCCAGTCGTAGCACCTTTGTCTCAAGATATGGCTTGGTTGGTTGTTGTAGCTTCTTCAGGTAGTGGTGGGGTGGGCTACCGGACAGCAGTGCATGAATACAAAAAGAAAAAAAGGAGAATGTCAGTGTACAGTTATTGGAGGAATTCCAGACAGGCACAATGGTTTGGCCATTAATACTGAATACTTAAAAGGGTTGTAATGTGGATGGGTAGAGTGGGCTCCCCACAGGGTACAGAGTCCGATCGCCAGCCAGTATCTTACTAGAGCCCCTGAAGGTGGGGATAGTCAACACTGCATGATATTGCCAAGTCCCTGGGTTCACCACACTTACTCACGGGGCTTGGGTTAAAGCAGTAGGCAGACTGGGGGATGTAAACTTACAATAAGACATAAGATCTGGATATCCAGGAATATTTTGGTTTTCATTTTTGTGAAGTATGGTGGTACAATGTTCCAAAAAAAAACCTTATAAGGCTGTGGGTCCCCAGCCGACTCGAAACTGAGTTGGACAGGAATGCCAAGACCTCAAAATTTACAAGAAAACTATAGGACTGATGTGTTGGTTACATTATCTAAGGATATCTAAGATAGAAACCCAAAAGAACAACCTGGGGGGCATAAGGTTAAATCCAGTAAAGGAAGGAAAGAGAGGTAAATAATGAAAATGAACAAGAAGAACAGTAAAAATTATAATGAGAAATAAAGGAGAAAAAAAACAATAAAAAGTAGAAAAACATACAGGTTTAATGTTGCTTTAACCAAGACCATGTATCACACATCCCACTTTGGACTGTTAGAGAGCATTGAATCTGTATTAAAATAAACGAATACATAGTTGCCCTAAAGCCTACTGCTGACTAAATATATATATATATATATATATATATATATATATATATATATATATAGTTCCATAACAAAAAGGGCAACTCCTCTCCCTCACTAGTGATAGGTGGTATATTTTCAGGTCAGGTACATGGATATTAACAAAAAGAGAGAGCGAGAAATTGATTAAAAACTTTTACAGTTTAGGTAAACCTGACTGCACTTTATTATCCCAATTTAGAGGCTTATCCCTAGAATTAAAGAGGTTTGTTTCTGAGTTAGTGGACTCTTTGTTCCTCAAGAGGAGATACCTCGTTGAGGTACACATTCTCAGTGCTTTGGCGTTCATTCTCCTGATAGTAATGCACATTATTGCTTGCATCAGGAAAAGAAACAGGGCTACACAGATTAGGACTACAACAAGGTGAAGTAAAATGTTTATGAAAGCTGTAGCTTTAGGACTGTACCCAAATAAACTTTCCCACGAAGAAACCTTAGCATCTCCGTCTAATGCGTGGGATACTTGGATCAATCTATTTTTATCATGAGTGAGTCGGATAGTGGCTTGTTTTTCAGCATCTCTTAATACATTTAAAATCTCATCCTGTTGCCCGAAATCTAATAGCCAAGCTTTTAACTCAGCCCAAATCCCAGAGGAAGTTTCTGTAAGTGTATGGGGGTGTCAGGTTTAATATCAAGTCTTTTCTCTGGGGTAATAGGGGTATGCCCTTGTGTCCTGGCTATGTCGATTTCAAGAATGGGAGAGGATGTGCAGTAGACTCCCCGATATAGTGTACCATGCTGAGTGCAGTTCACCCCATATGCAGAATATAGAGTCTCACTGGACATTTGATACCAGCACCAATACTCTTGCCCCAAGTATTTTAAATAAGGTCGGGATAACTCCTTGGCATCCATGAGAGATGATCCTTCCTTGTGCCAGCATTGCTGTCTCATGATCCTATCCTGTTTCCCCTGGCATAACACCACTTCTTCTTTTCTCCAGCACCCATCTGTATCAATCATCTGAGGTTGCCCGGACTCATAAACTATCAGATCATGATGGACTCGGGGGTGTAGTACGGTAGAGTCCGATAGGATAGTACCCAAATTGACCGTGGTATATGCACTATGTTCAACCCCTGCAATCGGAATCAGAGATGAGACAGTGCAAGTTAGGTTTTGACACCAATGGAACTTAGTCATCCAGCAATCCATATGACTCATAGCAAATTTGGATACTACCCTACCTGCTTGTCTTCTCAAATTCAGTGGGAATTGCCCTGCTGAAAAAGAGGCAAGCATTACTCTGAGGTCCTGGGACAATTCTGATCGTACCTGGGTGCAAGATAAAGCGAGTTGGATTTTTTTCCTGTACCTTGGATAATCCTGCTATCAATCCTGTGAATTTTTGTTTCATCACCTCAGATAGTGAGGCAGTAGCATCAATGTGAGCATGTTGCAGATTTTCAAGGATATGATTCACATCTAACTGCACCTTAACCCCTTCCCCAAGATGTTGTGCCAAGCCTCCCAACTTGTTTCTGAGTACGTCCAGATCCATTGTGTTCAGAGAACCCAGAGCTACACCCCCTGCTCCTAAGGCAGTCTCTATTAAACCTCTCTTTGTTCTAGTGTGGGAATATTCTGAATATCCAGATTGCAGTCAATCCTTCAACATAGACACCTGATTCTTTATGAAGGTGGCACACCTTTGATCCCATTTATCCACCTGGAAATCAGATAAGGTTATCTACCACGTAAATAACATAAGTTGCGTTTCTGTTAATACTGTCCAGTGGGAGGAGAGTAAAGGGATGACTAGATCTGCTGCCTTCACTATAGGAGCCTTACAGGAGTCTGAACTAATTTTTGCTGGCACAAGAACATCCCTCTCATTGGGTACCCACACAACTGTCACACAGATCTTTCCTCGCCCTTTCCAGGGATACCAGCGTTTGGGATCAAGAACTGGGGTATTTATTTCTGGGACCATGTTATCACCCTTAAGCTTTGTCATTTGCATAAATGACCAACAGCCTTCATCAAATGCCTTGCAGAATGGCCACACAATGGGGCCATCTAAATTTAAATCTCAATCCAGATCATATCCTTGGGGATCTTGCCAGTCTGCAGTCATATGCACTCCTCTCATTTCTTCATTCATTGGCCTTCCATTCATCCACTCATTCACTCTAGGCATATCTACACCATTGCATAAGACATCCCACTTCCATGGGTTTGGACTGTTGAAAGCCAAGGACTGATTTGGGGGCCAATAAGCAGTGTCAATGAAATAATGACCCTCTATTTCGGGGACACAAGTTTCCCTCATTACTTGCAACAAAAAAGCATGTATGGACAGTCTTGGTTGTAAATCCAGGACTTCATACTGCTTGTTCTTTGCATCGGTCCTAATTTTTAAGACTATTGTATTTGTATATTTGGCAGAGAGAGTCACATTTGCTCGTTCATACCACACAGCCTGATGGGTAGTACTACAATTCAACTAAAACAACCTTTTTCGTTGACAGGTAGTTAAGGGGATGTGTCTTCCTATCATAAGTGGGACGATTAGTGATCCGGATCTCAAGAGTTCCATCCGCAGGATGGAAACACCTGTCCACTAGTGACCCTTGAACGAGTTCTGGGAAGTCATAATAGTACCTCTTATGTCCTTTCTCTTCCCCCTGATTGAATATGATGTAAACAATATACCACTCTTCATTGTTTCCCCCTGTGGGATCTACTGGATATAATTTGATATTTCTGCATTTTACCCTCAATGGATCGGACCCCTTGGTTAAGTTTGTTATGGATACTTTGTAGGCCTTGGTATCAAGATCTACAATCATTCTCTTTGTAGCTTGACTGCCATTGGATTTCTCAGGAAAAATTCCAGGGATTAGGCATTCCCTATCCTTGGGGTCCCAATTCCCTTCACACAAGGCAATGTCCTCATCTATGTGATATGTTACATACAGTATGGTATCAGGGCTATCTTTCACCACCCGCTGTATTCGTTCCTGCTCACTAGGACTAGTCCTCAAGTATGGGAGTCTGCAAAGCCTATCTAGTAGGTACCCTTCCCCAACGTCTCCCGGTGGTATGTTCTAGAAAGGACCCATCAAAACCCATTCCTGCTATGGCATGAACGAGTATATACCCATGAAAATACATTGGGTATCTGGGGAGTACTTGTCCTTGTTTACACTCTACTTTATGGATCTGCGTGTGACTCCACCCCTCAGGTTTTATTACCCATTTAGTATTCCAGGGTGCATGCTCTGTTCCATTGGAGAATGAGACTGGCCCCTTGAGAGCTGGAGATTCTTGACCAGGAACGAGAGCACCCCAGCCAAGTAAACTTATAATCAGGGGGGACAGGCCCATTCCACCAGGCTCCCTAAACATTCTTCTGAACTTGTTTGCAATGAGAAGCATGCACCCAAGGGATCTTTCCCTCTATCTTCAGTGAGGTGGGGGTTGTCAGCAATACCTGTTAGAGACCCTCAAACCTGGGCTCCAGTCCTCTTCATTGAAAATTTCTTGATCACCACCCAATCTCCAGGCTGTAAGGAGTGAGATTTACCGTCAGAACTTGGGTCTGGAATAGAAGAGAAAACTTGGGCATGCAACTTAGTGAGCTGTTTGTGTAGACAGATGGGAGGGGCCATGTGATGCCTCAGCCAAATATGGATAGAGTGCTGGAGGGGCACAGTACCTTCCATCCTCATGGGCCCAAAGTCCATCTGTCTCTTTACATCCCTGATCTTGGCACTTCTGTTTTATCTTTTCATTGGTTTGCACTTGCAATTTTTCCAAAACAGACAAATCTACCCATTCAGGACTGTCAGAGGAAGGGGTGACCATGAAGATTTCTACAGACTCAATACCCGTTACCGCAGCTGCCTTTGCTGGGCATCTGCTCTAGCATTCCCCAGTGAAACATCATCTGTGCCTTTGGTGTGTGCTGCACATTTTAGGACTGCTATTTCCTCTGGGAACCACAGTGCCTCAAGGACTTTCTTAATAAGCTCACCATGTTTGATAGGCTTTCCGCAGGTGGTCAGGAAGCCTCTCAGTTTCCATAATTGGCCAAAATCATGGCATATGCCAAAAACATATCTTGAGTCTGTGTATACATTAAGCCTTTTTTCTTTCCCTACTATGCAAGCTTGCATGAGAGCCATACGCTCTGCCACCTGGGCGGACTGATGCCCAGGTAGTTTGCCTTGGAAAAGAATATCATCCTTGGTAACTACTGAATACCCCGTAACAGGGTGCCCTTCTTCAGTGTATCAGTGTAGAAGCGGGACCCATCTACGAAAACAGTGAGGTCAGCATTGTGGATGGGGGTGTCTTTCACTCTTTGTGCTTCCAGATAATGATCTTCCATTTCTGAATTGCAGTCATGGCTTTCTATTTCATCTTACCATGTCTCTGGTAGTAATGTGGCTGTATTTAATCTTGCACATCTTTTGAGTGTGATATTTGTGGGCGTTAAACGTGCCAGCTTGTATTTGGTCAATCTCACTGACGAAATGTGCTTTGTGGCCAGGTTCTGCATGACCACGTGAACCTCATGGGGTACATAAACTTCCAACGGGTTCCCTAGCACAATATCCGCAGTCTTGGTCAGCATCTCAGCCGCTGCTGCTACTGCCCTCAGGCAGGGTGCCATTGCATTGACAACTGTGTTAATCTGGCAACTGTAATAGCCAATGGACTTGTCTCATCCTCCCTGGTCCTGTGTCAGAACTCCAGCAGCGTGGCCTCTGGACTCATGACAGTAAAGTCGAAACCCCTTGATATAATCTGGCAGACCGAAGATGGGGGAATCACTGATTGCAGCTTTCAAGGTCTGAATAGCATGCATTTGCTCCTCACTGGAGTTCCAGTTTCCCCTGTATGTTTACAGAATCATAGAGTGGCTTACAGACTTTGGACATTTCTGGTATCCATTGTCGGCAATATCCAACAAACCCTAGGAATCCCCTCAACTGTTTTGCATTTTGTGGCATTTTGCTATTCAGGATACCTTTCTTCCGGTCTTGTGTCAAGTGTTTTTTTCCTTGGGAGATGCAATGACCCAAAAACACAACTTGCTCTATGTTGTATTGTAACTTGGAGGGGGTTACTCTGCATCCCTCCTCTCCAAGGTGATTCAACAGGGAGATAGTGGCATCCCTACATGCCTCTCTCGTGTCTGCTCCAATCAGCAAGTCATCCACATACTGAAGGAGAGTGATCCCCTCCGGGCAGTGCCACCTGTCAAGGCATTCTTTCATTGCTTTGCTGTACTCATTTGGGCTAGATACCATGCCCATTGGTAATCTACTCTAGGCATATTGTTGCCCTTCAAAACTGAAGGCAAAAATGTACTGACAGTCAGGGTGGAGCGGTACAGTTAAAAAGGCATCCTTCAAATCAATAACTGTGAAGTATCGATTAGACGGGATGATGTTACTCAGAATAGTGTGTGGGTTTGGCACCACTGGAGCATCTTCTTGGATGATTTTGTTAATGGCCCTCAGGTCTTGCACCATCCTGTAAACGTTTTGGTTTGGTTTTTTTACCGGGTACAATGGGGTATTAGCTGGTGAACTCACTTTCATCAATATACCCTCTTTCAGGAGGTGTTTGATTTGGTCTCTAATTCCCTCCAATTGAGCCAATTTCAAGGGATACTGTGGTAATCTAGGAATGATAGCATCTGGTTTCAGTTTGATTCTAGCCGGGGGGCAATGGATCATAAGTCCCGTGTTCCCCTCTTTAGCCCAAACATCTGGATTTGTGCTTTCAGATAAATCACTGGGCAAACCCTCTGCAAAACTCATGTCCAGTTCCAATTTACACAGGGCAATGATGCTATCCCAGGTTTCTACCATTTGGGGTTGGTCCGGATCAGAAGAGATGTTTACTTTCACTCCATCCTCAGTAAATTGTATTTGCGCTCTCATTTGGGAGACTGAATCACTCAAGAGCAGAGAGGCTTCAGTTTGAAATGGTCCAATTCGAATCTTCGCGGGAGTGGTTTCCAATAGGGGATATGAAATACCCCCTAGCCCAACTCCTCTAATTGTATTTTGAATGGGAAGAGTCACCTCACTAGATTTTAACAGATTTTAACAGTGAGCGAGCTGCCCCGGTGTCTACCAATAAATTTAGGGTCTGCTTATTCAATTGCATTTGTACATAAGCACTCCCTTGCTCATTTGTCGAGATTACAGGTAACACCGGGAGCAGGGGCGTAACGATAGGGGTTGCAGGGGTTGCAATTGCAACCGGGCCCCATGGTCTAGGGGGCCCATGTGCCTCCCTTGTACACCTGAATAGGAGGGATGGTGGGGGTGGCATTTAGAGGACTCAATCTCCTCCATTTTCCTCTGTCCAGTTTACTTGTCTTCTGCTGTTCCCAGGGCCCCTGTGTGCTTCCCTGGTCCCACTGGGGCCTGCTGCAGAACTTGTGAAAGGGCCCCACTGCAGTACCGTAATAAAGGGACCCATGATAGGCGTAAAGGGCCCCAGGATCAGTGGGAAGAGGGAAGGGCCCTGGCCAGGGGTCAGGGGGGCCCTTCATAATTTCTTGCACCGGGGCCCTGAAGGTTCTAGTTACGCCTCTGACCGGGAGCTCTCCCCATCACTTAAGGTCTCTTTCAGAGTCCATCTCAGGTCTTGGTGGCCTACTTTACACTCCCTCTTAAAGTGACCAGGTTTTTGGCAATTAAATCAGACAGGTTTCTTTCTTTGTTTTAGGCCGAGATCTGCACTGTTCGACTGATCAGTGACAATGCAGATCTTTTGAGGTTTCTGTGACTCCCAATCAGCTATATTCCTTTCAATAGCCATTGCCAGTGACAACAAAGAGGAGAGGGGTTTATCTCTCCAATATAGGTTTGCAGTCATCAATTTTTCCCTGATTTTTCCTCTCAACCCAGTAATAAAGCTGTTTATCAATACAGGTGATAGGGCACTGTTAGTAATGTCCCCACCAGCCAATTCCACAGCTTGTTTAAAGTGACTGTAGTATGCCATACGATCTTCCTTTGGTCCTTGGGTCACTCCTGACACCTTGGTCCACGACTGGGGGGGATAGACTGTTTTAATCAACTGTGCCAATTGTTTGGTGAGTATACATCCTTGATGGCTGGAGTCAACATACAGGGTCTGTGGAAAATTAGTTTAGCTGAGGATTTCATCAAAGTCCCCATCTCCACAAACCCTTTTCATTATTTGAAGTATATCACCCCAATTTGCATTATATCTTGCCTGGATGTCCAGCAGCTCTTTGGCAAGTTTAATGGGATCAGTCCTCGGATGGGGGATAACACTCAGAAATCCCTTCATCTCGGAGAGAGTCCATGGCACGTGAGCTGTCATCTTTCCAGTGGATCTCCCATTGTTATCATAAACTACCTGTTCTCTTACGGGATAGACAGATACATCATCTGAAAAAGACATCAATTGTTGACTGGTCTTTTGGGATTCTGTTACAGAATCCCAGTATGACTGGGGAAGATTGTTGTTGCCAGGCGGAGACACTTTATCCAACTACAGAGTGCCCTGAAGTGTGGCATTAACAGTCCCATGGTACCAGGGTGTACCCACATTGGGTGTTACCCTTTCCCTGTTAGAGTGACACCATACAGGTCCTTGCTGTGGGGTGCTAGTCACTTGGGGGCATAAAGGTACATAGGCAGTGTACTCAGTAGCAGGACTGCCGGTATTTCTTACAGCAGCAGAATTGCTTTCTAACTGTGGTCTAGGGGAAAATGCTGGCTCCCAGCCAGTAAATGGAGGATTACTATACTCAGGAGGTTCTTCCATCAGAGGGGAAGGAAGTATCCCTCCTGACCGTATATGGTCTATAGTACTGGGGAGACCTTTTTCCCTTGATTCTGACCTTGTCACACTGTCTTTCTCCTTTCTCGTGTCTGCTCCAATCAACCAGTGCTGTTGCGGTTATTACGAATAAAATCAATAATAAATGACACCTTTGCAAAAAAAAATAAAGATCTAATTTATTTTACAGAAAAGAAGCTAGTCACTAATCAAATATAACCAAATATGGGGTAAATGTTACAATCTTAAAAGTTATCGCTAAAATACAAAATGAGTAATACAAGAAAGAAAATGGAGTTGCAATATAAAAACAGAATGTTACTAAGGAAAGAAATGTACAGAAAAAGAAACATAGCAAAATGGAGATATGGACACAGAGAATCTTACGTCACCATTTTAGGATCACAAGCCAAAAGAGTGATCTTACATTGGACTACAAACATAGAAAATAAAGTTACAGATAACCACAAGAGATAAGGTAAAGAAAAATACTTAGCACAGACAGTAGGACCCTGTCCTTCCTAGGCTCATCCAAAAGGGTTTTGTAAAGTTTCCAGGCCCTCTTTTATACACCCCCTCTGCCCTAATCCCACCCATAACTCCATTCACCCCCATGACGCCTTCCCATTGGTCTAAACCTGCAGTGACTCCTGATTGGCTGGATTTGAAGCTTGTTGTGTTTCTAAGCCCAGCACAAGATACCAGGTTCCCATGTTTACATTAAGATCCCCAACAGTTCCCAAATTAACATGTTAAGAGTCTGCCTCTTGACCACAGGGTAACTTCGCTAATATGTATAAGACCATTGTTCCAGGATACAGGAAGACGCCTTCCCATTGGTCTAAACCTGCAGTGACTCCTGATTGGCTGGATTTGAAGCTTGTTGTGTTTCTAAGTCCAGCACAAGATACCAAGTTCCCATGTTTACATTAAAATCCCCAACAGTTCCCAAATTAACATGTTAAGAGTCTGCCTTAGATGGAGACATGATGTCTGAATGCCCCTCCTGAAGACCACAGGGTAACTTTGCTAATATGTATAAGACCACTGTTCCAGGATACAGGAAGAGGCCCTCCCACTCTCATATCACCTTCAAAAGACAAAGTACACCTTCATTACTATGCATAAGTCTCTCTTTAAAGGCACCAAAAAAAAGCTTTTGTCCTCTTGATAAATAGGAAACAGTCTTGTAAACAGCAAACCAGGCACATTTCGCATATAAAAAACATGAAATATATATAAAGTACATATATTTCCTGTAAAATATATATATTTCACTGGGCATGTTATATTCAGAACTCTCTATCATAGGGGACACATTCTGAATTAAAAGAGACCAAACAAGGGATATCTTGGAGCACCTTGATGCAAATATGGATTTCCACAGTCCTAATAAGGGTCTGACTAAAATATACATCACTTCACCAAAATATCTAGAATATTTCCACATCAGTTTGGGGTCGTTATGTTGGAATACTGCCCTGTGGCCCAGTCTCCGAAGGGAGGGGATCATGCTCTGCTTCAGTATGTCACAGTACATGTTGGCATTCATGGTTCCTTCAATGAACTGCAGCTCCCCAGTGTCGGCCGCACTCATGCAGCCCCAGACCATGACACTCTCACCACCATGCTTGATTGTAGGCAAGACACACTTGTCTTTGTACTCCTCACCTGGTTGCCGCCACACACTTGACACCATCTGAATCAAATACATTTATCTTGGTCTCATCAGACCACAGGACATGGTCCCAGTAATCCATGTCCTTAGTCTGCTTGTCTTCAGCAAACAGTTTGCGGGCTTTCTGGTGCATCATCTTTAGAAGAGGCTTCCTTCTGGGATGACACCCATGCAGACCAATTTAATGCAGCAGATGTATGTCTGAGCACTGACAGATTGACCACCCACACCTTCAACCTCTGCAGCAATGCTGGCAGCAAACATACATCTATTTCCCAAAGGCAACCTCTGGATATGACTCTGAGCATGTGCACTCACTTCTTTGGTTGACCAATACGAGGCCTGTTCTGAGTGGAACCTGTAGTGTTAAACTGCTGTATGGTCTTGGCCACCGTGCTGCAACTCAGTTTCAGGATCTTGGCAATCTTCTTATAGCCTAGGCCATCTTTATTTAGCCCAACAATTCTTTTTTTCAGATCCTCAGTGAGTTCTTTGCCGTGAGGTGCCATGTTGAACTTCCAGTGACCAGTATGAGAGAGTGAGAGCGATAACACCAAATTTAACACACCTTCTCCCCATTCACACCTGAGACCTTGTAACAATAATGAGTCACATGACACCGGGGAGGGAAAATGGCTAATTTGGCCTAATTTGGACATTTTCACTTAGGGGTATACTCACTGTTACCTGCGGTTTAGACATTAATGGCTGTGTGTTGAGTTATTTTAAAGGGGACAGCAAATTTACACTGTTATACAAGCTGTACACGCACTACTTTACATTTTAGCAAAGTGTCATTTCTTCAGTGTTGTCACATGAAAAGATATAATAAAATATTTACAAAAATGTGAGGGGTGTACTCACTTTTGTGAGATACTGTTTAATGTACATTGCACATGTACATTGGATAAGATATATTTTACTTGCCCCCCCATATAAGAAGGATCTGTTTCTTGCTTAGTAGTGCTTCACAATGTTTCACTTGTTGATTC
>BLSH010471305.1:301923-331116 GCA_018402905.1 Glandirana rugosa
GTCGTGTTTGCATTACTTTAGTTTACGTTGTCACTAACGACCACGCTGTACCTTTTACTTCGGTGTTGTCCTCTTGACCGTCGTAGTTGTCCATTTATGAAATTCCGACCCACGTGGGGATACACTTAACCTATACCTAAAGGGACGTAGGTTAAGCGTATCGTCCTCTCACACTGGTCGAGAGATACCTCGGTCAAGTGTGTAGAGGCGTAGCATCCCAACGGTGTAGTAAGGAAATTAGGCCCTGTGTATACTTAATGTGTCCAAGACACCGATTAACTTACGTCTACTTCGCGCGCGGGAACCGCGATTCTGGGAGGACGTCAATAGACGTCCTCCCAGAATTAAGCAACCGCCCTGTAGACGTCAATTGTCTATGGGGCGGTTGTTAAGCGGTTAAACTCAATTGGTGCTTCATCTGCATTCAATTAGCCACAGAACCTGTGTAATTCATATGTGTCCCGGATTAAAGGAATGATGTGGCAACCCTACGATGCGGAGATGTGTGAACTGGCTCCATAGAGAGCTGGTCACACTCTCCTGCTATGCGAATTGGATGCAGGGAAATCCATATCCAATTCACATAGGGGTGCACCCAGCCTTAAAGTATTTACCTGTTGATGCTGCCAGTTCTCCTGTTGTGGCTTCATTTTCCATGTCGCACCAGCAATCACTGTTGCATTTGATTTCATTACGTTTGTGCTGACATCTAGTGGCAATTCAGTGTAATTACAACTTGTAATTAAATGTCTGTAAAATGGTATGCTCCAGTTTATCTGTATGTTGGGACTTTTTTTTTTAGTCCTTAACCATTTGCCTACATTCAGCATCTTACACACGTCCATAAAACCCCTGTACACAAGGTGCCTCCTGTACATCCAGAAGACTGCCTGCAGTTTCTTATCTCTGCTGCTCGCTCTGTGTACAGCCCCATGAAACCTGGTGTCTGTAGAAAGACTGGGAGCCAGTCAGAATCCTGTCAGAAGTCATAAACCAAAACAAATCTAATACACTACCTGTCTTACCTCCTCAGTTCCTAATCTGTGAGTGAGAAAGCTGCAGCTGACAGAAGGATGTTTATTGTGTGCACAGGGGGTTAATTATCCAGGACATGCTCTTATTTTACTGCTTAACCCATTCATGTCAACCTGTATAAGCACTATTTAACAGTTTTATCTCTTGTTCCATATTTCTATTTTAAATTATTGGTTGGAAAAAAATATTATAAAGCACATATATACATTGTTATCTTTAAGGATTTACTGTTAAAAATATGTGGTTTAGGGTATATTTGTTTTATTTTAAATTAATAGGAACTTTAAATTACTGATGCATTATGAAAAAAATGAAATATACAGTATCTCACAAAAGTGAGTACACCCCTCACATTTTTGTAAATATTTTATTATATATTTTCATGTGACAACACTGAAGAAATGACACTTTGCTACAATGTAAAGTAGTAAGTGTACAGCTTGTATACCAGTGTAACTTTCCTGTCCCCTCAAAATAACTTAACCACAAGCCATTAATGTCTAAACCGCTGACAACAAAAGTGGACTAAGGGAAAATGTCCAAATTGGGCCCAATTAGCCATTTTCCCTACTCGATGTCCTGTGACTCGTTAGTGTTACAATGGCTCAGGTGTGAATGGGGAGCAGGTGTGCTAAATTTGGTGTTATCGCTCTCACCGTCTCATACTGATCACTGGAAGTTCAACATGACACCTCATTTCAAAGAACTCTCAGAGGATCTGAAAAAAAGAATTGTGGCTCTACATAAAGATGGCCTAGGCTGTAAGAAGATTGCCAAGACCCTGAAACTGAGCTGCAACATGATGGCCAAGACCATACAGCGGTTTAAAAGGACAGGTTCCACTCAGAACAGACTTTTCCATGGTCGACTAAAGAAGTTGAACGCACATGCTCAACGTCATATCCAGAGGTTGTCTTTGGGAAATAGACGTATGAGTGCTACCAGCATTGCTGCAGAGGTTGAAGGGGTGGGGGGTCATTCTATCAGTGTCCAGACCATATGCAGCACACTGCATTAAATTGGTCTGCATGGCTTTCGTACCAGAAGAAAGCCTCTTCTGAAGATGACACACAAGGAAGCACACAAACAGTTTGCTGAAGAGAAGCAGACTAAGGACATGGATTACTGGAACCATGTCCTATGGTCTGATGAGACCAAGATAAACGTATTTGGTTCAGATGGTGTCAAGGATGTGTGGTGGCAACCAGGGGAGGAGTACAAAGACAAGTGTGTCTTGCCTACAGTCAAGCATGGTGGTCAGACTGTCATGGTCTGGGGCTGCATGAGTGCTGCCGGCACTGGGGAGCTACAGTTCATTGAGAGAACCATGAATGCCAACATGTACTGTGACATACTGAAGCAGAGCATGAGCCCCTCCCTTCAGAGACAGGGCCGCAGGGCAGTATTCCAACATGATAACAACCCCAAACACACCTCCAAGAAGACCACTGCCTTGTTAAAGAAACTGAGGGTAAAGGTGCTGGACTGGCCAAGCATGTCTACAGACCTAAACCCTATTGAGCATCTGTGGGGCATCCTCAAATCGAAGGTGGAGGAGTGCAAGGTCTCTAACATCCACCAGCTCTGTGATGTCATCATAGAGGAGTGGAAGAGGACTCCAGTGGCAACCTGTGAAGCTCTTGTGAACTCCATGACCAAGAGGGTTAAGGCAGTGCAGGAAAATAATGGTTGCCACACAAAATATTGACACTTTGGGCCCAGTTTGGACATTTTCACTTGTACTCATTTTTGTTGGCAGCAGCTTAGACATTAATGGCTGTGTGTTGAGTTATTTTGAGGAGACAGCAAATTTACACTGTTAGGCCCTTTTCACACATATGGACGGTTCAGGTCCGTATGTGTAAAGTGTCATTTCTTCAGTGTTGTCACATGAAAAGATATGATAAAATATTTACAAAAATGTGAGGGGTGCACTCACTTTTGTGAGATACTGTATGCAAAAGAAAACAAAATTATATCTTTTAAAAATAACTTTAAAGTGTTACTAAACCCAGTAATGTGAAAATAGTTCATCTGCCCACTCACAGTGCCCACTGCTTATAAATCTTTTTACATTAAAATACTGCCACTATATACCTTTTGGGATGATCTGTATACCATGGTTTCCTGATAAGCTGCGCAGTTTGTCCAGAGCTGTTTGTTTTAATAGGAGGAGATTTCCACTACAGCCTCTATACACGCCCACATGTGTGATGTCAATATCATGTGACCTGAACAGTTCAACTGAAACAGGAAATGTACTCTCCAGCATAAGAGACCAAACTGAGCACGTGCAGCTTTACCAAACTGCTGTGTATTATATGAACTTGCTTAGCTTGACAGTGCAGGAGGGAAGCATCTATGCATACAGCCTTTTTTAAACAATGCTGAGGATTAACCCCTTAAGTTCCACAGTGAGTATAACATGCATGCTATGTTGCATATACAGACTGATTTTACTGTTGTGGCTTTAGTAACACTTTAACATGCTTTGTACCAAAAATGTAATTTTAATGTTGCAGTAATTATAAGCGGCAGAATAAAATGTATGTTTTCCTCACAGTAATGTTACTTGTGTTCAAAATGTTTGCCCCCCCCCCCCAAAAAAAACAAAACAATATATGTATCTTTATGCATACTGTATACATATCTCAGTGAGTAAGTGAGTATACCCCTCACATTTTTGTAAATATTTTATTATATCTTTTCATGTGACAACGCTGACAAAAATGACACTTTGCTACAATGTAAAGTAGTGAGTGTACAGCTTGTATAACAGTGTAAATTTGCTGTCCTCTCAAAATAACTCAACACACAGCCATTAATGTCTAAACCGCTGGCGACAAAAGTGAGTACACCCCTAAGTGAAAATGTCCAAATTGGGCCCAAAGTGTCAATATTTTGTGTGGCCACCATTATTTTCCAGCACTGCCTTAACCCTCTTGGGCATGGAGTTCACCAGAGCTTCACGGGTTGCCACTGGAGCCCTCTTCCACTCCTCCATGACGTCATCACGGAGCTGGTGGATGTTAGAGACCTTGCGCTCCTCCACCTTCCGTTTGAGAATGCCCCACAGATGTTCAATAGGGTTTAGGTCTGGAGACATGCTTGGCCAGTCCATCACCTTTACCCTCAGCTTTTTTAGCAAGGCAGTGGTCGTCTTGGAGGTGTGTTTGGGGGTCGTTATCATGTTGAAATACTACCCTGCGGCCCAGTCTACGAAGGGAGGGGATCATGCTCTGCTTCAGTATGTCACAGTACATGTTGGCATTCATGGTTCGCTCAATAAACTGTAGCTCCCCAGTGCCGGCTGCACTCATGCAGCCCCAGACCATGACACTCCCACCACCATGTTTGACTGTAGGCAAGACACACTTGACTTTGTACTCCACACCTGGTTGCCCCCACACAAGCTTGACACCATCTGAACCAAATCAGTTTATCTTGCTTTCATCAGACCACAGGACATGGTTCCAGTAATCCACGTCCTTAGTCTGCTTGTCTTCGGCAAAATGTTTGCAGGCTTTCTTGTGCATCATCTTTAGAAGAGGCTTCCTTATAGGATGATAGCCATGCAGAACAATTTGATGCAATGTGTGGTGTATGGTCTGAGCACTGACAGGCTGATCCCCACCCCCTCAACCTCTGCAGCAATGCTGGCAGCACTCATACATCTATTTCCCAAAGACAACCTTTGGATATGACGCTGAGCACGTGCACTCAACTTCTTTGGTCGACCATGGCAAGGCATGTGCTGAGTGGAACCTGTCCCGTTAAACCGCTGTATGGTCTTGGCCACCATGCTGCAGCTCATTTTCAGGGTCTTGGCAATCTTCTTATAGCCTAGGCCATCTTTATGTAGAGCAACAATTCTTTTTTCAGATCCTAAAAGAGTTTTTTGTCATGAGGTGTCATGTTGAACTTCCAGTGACCAGTATGAGAGAGTGAGAGTGATAACACCAAATTTAACACACCTGCTCCCCATTCACACCTGAGACCTTGTAACACTAATGAGTCACATGACATCGGGGAGGGCAAATGGCTAATCGGGCCCAATTTGAACATTTTCACTTAGGGGCATACTCACTTTTGTTGCCAGCAGTTTAGACATTAATGGCTGTGTGCTGAGTTATTTTGAGGGGACAGCAAATTTACACTGTTATACAAGCTGTACACTCACTACTTTACATTGTAGCAAGGTGTCATTTCTTCAGTGTTGTCACATGAAAAGATATAATAAAATATTTACAAAAATGTGAGGGGTGTACTCACTTTTGTGAGATACTGTATATGTATAGATTCATGAACAGACACATAGCAGAAATGTGAAAATATGGCCTGGTCCATTGGGGGTAAACAGGGGTGAGAGCCAAAGTGGCTAAAAAGACCCCTTCCTTCTTCATGTTCCCTTGGTAAGTTACAAATCTTCATAGTGAGCATAAGACTTGGAAGATTATTGTCTCTTTACACTCCAAATTAACAGTGA
The DNA here is from genome assembly GCA_018402905.1 of Glandirana rugosa. NCBI lineage: Eukaryota > Metazoa > Chordata > Amphibia > Anura > Ranidae > Glandirana > Glandirana rugosa. The sequence goes on from BLSH010471305.1 coordinate 307,445, forward strand.
ACATCCCAAGTACTGCATTTTAACAAGTAAAACTGAGCTGGATTAAACAGCAGTGTCTTATTGGAGAGCTGAGCTGTTTGTAGAGGGTGCTTATTCAGCAGATGACCATACTGGGTGAATGGACCAAGGTCTAAAGGAGGTATGTCAATGTGTATGCTTAAAACAGAACATTCCCGTTGCCTGAAATTGCGACGTTGTTGATCCTCAGATCTGCTTTTCCGCATTTAGCACAGCCATAACACAAAGGTTGCCATCCAGGACATGATTTTCAGCTATACTGATCTTACACTCCTCTACACTGCAGAGAGGTGTTGTAGGAACGGCATAAGAGCCCATCCACTGACTGGAGGGGAGGAATAGCTTGGAAACTATCAGCAGTCTCATGGCTTAAATATAAATAATATTAATCATAATAAAAGAAATTATAAAAATAAAGGTATTTAAAAGTGATTTTATGAAGGTATCATGGTTTGCCAAACAGTGCTAATAGTAAAGGAGTTTTTGATATGATCGAAAACCTGCCTCATACTTTAAAATAATATGTTTGAGTAATTTTTATTTTAGTTGGTTTTTCAAAGTGTATATGATTTTTTTTTTTACCAAGATGAAGGTACATTTTTCAGAACAGGAATAGAGTGAAAATCATCCAATGAAAGCATTTTCTCTGGTGACAAGTATGTAAGAGGTGACGTTTGCTACTATGATGTGTTTTTCTTTCAGTTACAATTGTGTATTTGAGACAGTAATTGAATAGAAAGCTCCCCAATGGGATACAGATTGTAAAAAAACAAGCAAAAACAAAATAACTATGGATTTTTTAGCCATTTTCGACTCTATTTAACCAGTTCTGGACTGCCCACCGCATATATACTGCGGCAGGGTGGCCCAACTGCACAAAACAACGTAGCTATACATTGTCCCTGGTCTGGGGCATGTGCCCACCGGCAACCCGCTCCCATTGTGGTTGGATACAGCGGGACAAGTAAATATTAAATAAACTCAAAAAATCAAGAAATATCCGTGAAAATGTCCAAAAAGATAACCCAAAGTGTGCTTATGGATGGGTATCCAAATACTCAATGAAGGATCTGGCACCCAAATAAAAGTGATGTTGATCCCAGGATCCAGGAAGAAAGCAGGAAAAAAGGAAAACAGTTCCACACTATTCAATATGATGAATGTTCTATATAGTGTTCCTTAGCCCAAGTTCACCCGAAGTTATGTGGACCAGCACCGGAGATAGATACACCCTTAGAATCACTCAGAGGTACTCTTACCAGAAATGGTTGACCTGCTATCGCTAACAGATTAAAATCGCTAGCAGAAATAACCCTCTGCGGGGTATCTGTGTGGTTATACTCCTCCTTTCCGATGGTCACAGCAATAAATCAGACAACTTCTCTCCGGTCTCAATCATAAATAACATCGCTCCACAATGAAACGCCATAAAGAGAAGAAGAATACCATAGTGTAACTCCGTTAAACATAAATTTATTTCAAAAATTAAAAAGTGGGTACTCACATTTAGACAGTAGGCTCACGTCGTCCAGTAGGCTCGAGCCCCTGGACGACGTCACGTATGACGAAACATGTAGGGTGGAGCCACGTCTGACGTCACCACGCCTACACGTATACAGGAACGGGAACGCTGTGTTTTAAGCTAGCTGCCGGCAATTTTAAATGCGAATATAATACTGTCTAAATGTGAGTACCCACTTTTTCATTTTTGAAATAAATTTATGTTTAACGGAGTTACACTATGGGATTCTTCTTCTCTTTATGGCGTTTCATTGTGGAGCGATGTTATTTATGATTGAGACCGGAGAGAAGTTGTCTGATTTATTGCTGTGACCATCGGAAAGGAGGAGTATAACCACACAGATACCCCGCAGAGGGTTATTTCTGCTAGCGATTTTAATCTGTTAGCGATAGCAGGTCAACCATTTCTGGTAAGAGTACCTCTGAGTGATTCTAAGGGTGTATCTATCTCCGGTGCTGGCCCACATAACTTCGGGTGAACTTGGGCTAAGGAACACTATATAGAACATTCATCATATTGAATAGTGTGGAACTGTTTTCCTTTTTTCCTGCTTTCTTCCTGGATCCTGGGATCAACATCACTTTTATTTGGGTGCCAGATCCTTCATTGAGAATTTGGATACCCATCCATAAGCACACTTTGGGTTATCTTTTTGGACATTTTCACGGATATTTTTTGATTTTTTGAGTTTATTTAATATTTACTTGTCTCATATTATTTTAGCGCAACTGTTATGTATTGTATTTTGTTTTGGTGATATTATCGCACTATATGTTGCTGCTGTTTGCATTTAATATTCTTAGCGCAATACTCTTCTACCCTTTTTTTTGGATACAGCGGGAGCCAATAAGCAGGGCTGGCGGCCATGATGGTCACCTGCGATTGTTCTCGGCAATCACAGGACGGCGGTCTGCCTATGTAAACACTACCAAATACCACCAAAAGAAAGCTCAATTTGTGTGAAAAAAAGAACTTTTGTTTGGGTACAACGTCACACGACCCTGCAACAGTGTTGCCAACCGTCCGTAGATTTATGGACGGCCCATAAAAACAGGGCAGTTTTTCAGGTGTCCGTAAAAATCCGTAGCAGCCGAAAAGTACCAGTAAAAACGGCGGCTATCGGCTCCGGTCAGAGCTGCGCATGTGCAATTACGGAAATCCACAGAGCGGCGAGTGAGAAGATCCAATCCTGACCCTGAGCCAAGTTGGATGACCGCTCCTTCTGCTGCCAGCTAGTGCCTCTGCCCAGCCCATCTGCCCTCAAATGAGGTTACTGCATTTTTCTGCCACACTACCACCAGCCAGCACCTGGCCACCAGCCAGCACCTGACTTTAATGGAAATAGTGAGGCCCAGGTGCTCTTTAGGTTTATAGGTTTCCAATCTATTGTAATATAGCTGCTTTTCACTATAAGCAATAGCTTTACAAATACATATTAAATATATGACAAAGGATTCCCAGTGTATTAAAGTTATTTAAAGAGACAAAACAGCACTTGCTTTGTCTAACAGAAACGTGAATGCGCAATGGGGATTGCTCCAGTTGCTCCAGGTCAATTACTTAGAAAGTACTGAAAGCAGAGAAAGTCACCCAACTTGCACTTTCATTCTGCCTTTGTGTAATAGTACAGTGTCTGTTGGTGAAACAAGCACTATGTGTAGCACTAGCAGAGAAAAAGAAAGGCTAGTCAATAATAGTGTAACCAGACATGAATAAATTTGGAAGAAGCATGTCACGAACCTTCAAGTAGAGCCTGACGAGCAGATGAAAGCCTCTCGTACAGCCCCATTTGAAGGACCACTGACTTTGCAACCGCGGCCGTAAGAGCACGGTGAGGTAGGAGTGCCCACGATGTTCTCCGTAATAGGTGAACAGGTGTAGCAGATAGCAGCAATGGCAGAGCTGCATGTGGTGGCTGTGGATGCAGGTACTTGTGGATGCAGGTATGCTATAGATGCAGGTAGAATGCAGTTGGCCTGGTACCGTGGATGCAGGTACTTAGCGGCTGTAGCAAAAGGAGGAGACTGGTGCAGAGTCAAACAAGCAAGGTTATACACGGGACATCAGGTACATCAGAAAAGGCAACAAGAATGGTCAAAGCTCAGGCAGAAGAAATCAAGGTCAAGCAAGCCAAGGTCAGGAGTGGAGAGTCAGAATATTCAGGAAGCCGGGTAGTGATCAGATCAAAGGAAGGCACAGGAACAGAATACAGGGGAAAACTGCAGATCAGATCAGATAGCAAGGCCCTAGTGCATCTGCCATCCTTATATACTGCATTTGGGCGCCAATGCTAACGAGGGTCGCGCATGTGCATATGCGATCACATGATCGCGCAGGCATGCCTGTCAGAAAAGGTATCACCGGGATTGTGCCTATGCATACTCACTGGCTTCTGCCTTTGCGCATCTACCGTGTTATGGACAGCATACCTCTGACCAAGCCTGTGCTAAATACGTGTATCTGACAACTAGGACTTCTCCACATGATAATGATTAAAGGGTAACTCCACATTTGTGGGGAAAAAAATAGCAAACAAAGAAAAAATAATTTAGCGTATACAATTGCGACACAAATCATATTATAATTGAATGTTATTAAAAACTACCTTTCCTTTTCAATCTGCAGTCGCTGTAATTTTCTGAAAATGCATTGCAATATGGCAGCCTGGAGGTGTTTTGTACACAGAATGTATACAGAACGCCCTCCAGAAACATAATTTCCTGCTTGTGTGATTGGCTCACCAATTTTCCTAGAAGTCTGCACTAAGATGCAAGTCAGGTTTCAGGTATCTCCTGCAACAAAAATGTAATGTTTGGTGGAATACTTCCAATAGGAACATGTCTAAAGGGATGCAGGCCCAGCAGCATTCCTCTTTAGTGCCCAGAAGCTGCTGCATCTGATAGATGATTATGAAACCACTCCCATTAGATTCCCTTACCACATGGGCACAGAGAAACACACAGGGATTTCTTCAAAATAACAAAAAGTAAAAATCTTCAACAAAGTTTGTGAAAATCCTTGTAATATACATAGATCACCCAGAGGGGAATATTTTGTTCTCAACAAAAGTGGAGTTACACTTGCACAAAACATGACACTAAATGAAAAGTGAAATGTCTGTAGTTCCACTCATGAGCATGTCATATCATGAAAAGTTTATCTAAGTTGACCACAGTGGAGGCTGGTGCTCAATATTTTTTGGGGGGGGCAAACCAATGGCACCCCCGTGGTGGGATACGGAGGCGGGGGAGCTATCCCCGCTGACGCCACCCCCCGTGGGAGATGGATGGGAAGGTGATGATCAGCCCTTCTGCTGGAGGCAGACGGACAGGAAGGTGGCGATCTGAGGCCTCCTTACCTTAGGAGGCAGATGATGAGTCCTGGCCTGACCGACACTCTTATATCCCCTCCTCCTTCCTCCACTGTCCGAGCCCGGGAGTGCTGGATGTGGCTGCGGGTGAGCCATCCCTGGAGACCTCACTCGGGGGCCATTGCTTCTCTTCCCGGCTGAACAGGAAGTCTGTCCTGAGACCCCTGGCCAAGCGGGTCCTGAGCCCATCCTTTTTTTAAGCAAATTGGAGCCTCAAGCTCTAATTATGTGCTTCAAAAAAAAAAAAACCTCACTGAAATCCATGCAATCGGGACCCTGCATGTAGATTAGGGGCCAGTGGCATGGATTAGTGCGAAGTGCACCGCTAAGTTTGCAAAGCACACCGCTAAGGTTGTGAACCTCTAGCTGACTGCTGCGACTAGAGATCAGGATGGTGCAGGGAAGCGAGACTGCTGTGAGCCTGACACAGATTGAACAGGGAGCTAGAGCATAGGTTTCCCCAGGGCGCGGAGTCTAAGAGCCAGCAGGTGTTCACCAGGGCGAGGATGGACTTGGCTGCAACTGGATCCAGGTCGCAGCCCCCGGGGTCCCCCAGCTCATGCTCACAGCAGGCTATAGGTGAAATGGAGAGAAAGCAGCAGTGCAAGATATCAAGTGACGGTCAGTGGGAGAGCCAGGGTTAAGGGCTACAAGCAGACAGAAACAGACAGGAGACAAGCCAAGGTCGGGGTGCATCACAGAATCAAATCGAATTGTTGACCAGATAATCGTAATCGAATTGAATCGCGAGACCAGTGAAGATGCACACCCCTAGCGCCTACCCCCCTCCTGAACCATACCAGGCCGCATGCCCTTAATATGGGGGGGTGCCACCCCAAAGAAGCCCCCTTTAACAAAGGGGCCCCCAGATCCCACCCCCCCATTTGAATGAATATGGGTACATTGTACCCCTACCCATTCCCGAAAAAAAAATAGTGTAGTGTGCTGAAAGACAAGAAACCACTTTTAACAAGTCCTTGGTTAAAAATGTCTTCTTCCTGCGGTCTTCTTCTTCCCCCTCTTCTTCCTCAGGTCTTCTTCTTCCTCTGCTTCTTCCTCCAGTATACTTCTTCTTCCTCCAGTCTTCCTCTTCCTCCCCGCCCCTTTATGACGCCACGGACCCATCATGCCCAGGTGGTGACGTCACAAGGGGCGGGGTCTCTGGATGGCGTTATCCGATGGCCAAGCCCCATAGTTATATAAGAAATGTGCAACATGGGAGCGGACAGATCGGTAGGACCCAGCGTTGGAGGAGTATCGCTTTTTTTATTTTCAGCGGGTCGGCGGCAGGAGCGCCGGCAGATGAAGAAGAACACCGCAGGAAGAAGACTGGAGAAAGAAGAAGAAGACAGGAGGAAGAAGAAGTAGACAGGAGGAAGAAGACATTTTTAATAAAGGACTTGTCAAAAACTGTCTCTTTTCTTTTGTCACACTGCACTACTTTTTTTGGTGAATTGATAGGGGTACAATGTACTCCATACTTATTCACATGGGGAGGGGGTGGGATCTGGGGGCCCCCTTGTTAAAGGGGCTTCCAGATTCTGATAAGCCTCCTGCCCGCAGACCTCCACAGCCACCGGCCAGCGTTGTGGGGAATAAGCCCTTGTCCCCATCAACATGGGGACAAGGTGCTTTGGGGTGGGAGGGCAGAGCCATGTTGAGGGCATGTAGCCTGGTATGATTCAGGAGGGGGGTGAGCACTTGATCGTCCCCCCTTTCCTGACCTGCCAGGCTGCCTGCTCGGATAAGGGTCTGGTATGGATTTTGGGGGAACTCCACGCAGTTTTTTTTCACACATCTTTTTTTTGCCGGCAATTCTTTTTTTCTAGATTCAGCAGTCAGCGTGAACTCCGCTGAAAGCTGATGACTCATTGGTTGGCTTCCTGGTCCACTTCTTAGCATCCAGATATATACAGTGAATGTAAAGGCAAGAAAGAAAAAACACAAATCGCAAATTGTGGCAAAATTGTGGGTCCATTGAAGTCTATTACATGCAAAACGCTGCATGCTACCGGAAAAAAGTCCCTGACAAAAAAGTCCCTTTCCGAAAATGCAGAGGCACAAAAATGCATTGATGTGAACATTTTCCATAGGAACCCATGTTAAAAATAATGTTCACCGTTTCAGCAAAAAGCATGAAAAAAACTTATTAGTGTGAGTGGAGCCTTGAGGCTTGGTTCACACCTATGCAGTTTGCAGTTTGCATATTCCAGGTGCATTTTGCATTTTTCAATACACATTTTTGATCTATTGAAGTCTATGGAACCAGAAACCAGAAAAAAAGTCTGTGGCTCGTTCCATAAAATGCACAGATGTGAACGTGACCCATAGGAAACCATGTTAAATGGACTGTGGTGTGTTTCTGCAAAATTGAAAATGCACTGCAAAATGCATTGGTGTGAACCAGGCCTAAGGTCTGATTCACACCTATGCATTTTTAGTGCTTTTTGCATATTGCAGATTTGCACTACAGTCCATCTAACATTGTTTTCTATGGAATAAGTTCTGTAGTGCAAATCTGCAAAATGCAAAAAGCACTAAAAATGCATAGGTGGGAATCCAGCCTAAGGTTCCATTCACACTAGTGTGTTTTTTTGATGCATTTTGCAGTTTGCAGAAATGCAGGGAATTTTTTTAACATGGGTCCCTATGGAACATGTTCACATCAATGGTTTTTTGTGCCTTTGCGTTTTTGGAAAGGGTCTGGGACTTTTTTCATGCAGAAAGCAGCATTTTGCATGTAATAGACTTCAATGGGCAAGCATGAAAAACGCAAGTGCTACTTTTTTTACCGCGTTTTTGCCACGTATTGCATTTTGCGGTTTAAATCTTAAAAAAAAAAAAAAATCATATTATAAAAAAACGCAAAACGTGCATAAAAAACGCGGCGAAAACACGGCAAAAACGTGGTAAAAACCCGCGGAAAGCACAGCAAAAAACAGTGTAGAAACGCTGAAAAGCAACATGCATTGATGTGAATTGAGCCTTAGGTTCGATTCACATCTATGCATGTTGTTTTTGAGTGTTTCTGCACTGCTTTTTACTGTGTTTTCTGAGTTTTTGTAACCACGTTTTTATCGCGATTTTACTGTGATTTGCGTTTTGTGTCTCTTTTTTTTTTACATTTACTGTGTATAGCTGGTTGCTAAGGAGCGGGTTGGGAAGCCGGCCGCCGCGTCCTTAGCAACGTATGAGTCATCAGCTCTCAGTGGGCTTCCCCGCTGATAGCTGAATTAGTGCCGGCTAAAAAAATTCACAAAAAAAAAACGGCGCGGGGTCCCCTTCAGTCCATACTAGGCCCTTAGGTCTGATATGGCTTTGGAGGGGACACCCCCACGACAATTTTTTTTTTTTAAATGGCGTAGGGTCCCCCCCAAAATGCATACCAGACCCTTACCTGAGCATGCAGCCCGGCAGGTCAGGAAAGGGAGGGGACGCGCGAGCGCCTCCCCCCGAACCATACCAGACTGCATGCCCTGACCATGGGGGGATGGGGACTCTGCCCCCCTCCCCAAAACACCTTGCCCCCATGTTGATGGGGACAAGGGCCTCTTCCCGACAACCCTGGCCGATGGTTGTTGGGGCCTGCAGGTGGGGGGCTTATTGGAATCTGGAAGCCCCTTTTAACAAGGGGGCCCCTAGATCCCGGCCCCCCTATGTGTATGAGTATTGGATACATCGTACCCCTACCCATTCACCAAAAAAGCAGTGAAATGTAAAGAAAAACAAGAGGCAGTTTTTAACAAGTCCTTTATTTAAAAAATAGCTCTGTCTTCTCCCCAAGCCGTCTTCTCCCGCCACCATTTCTCCTGGTGCCGTCTTCTCCCGGTGCCGTCTTCTCCCCTAGCTGTCTTCTCCCACCGCTATCTCTCCTGGAGCTGTCTTCTCCCGCGCCACTGTCTTCTTCCTCGCTGCCGCTGTCTTCTTCCTCACCGCCAGTTACCCTCTGAAAACAAAAAAAACGCTCTTCTCCTGATGCTGTCTTCCTCCCTTGTGAAGTCCCCCGCTGTCTGACAACTGTTATGTAGCCATGGGGCGTGGCCATCCGATGACATCACCCAGAGAGCCTGTCCCCTTGTGACATCACAAGGCTACATAAGGGATGTCAGACAGCGGGGGACATCACAACCGAGGAAGACAGCATCAGGAGAAGAGCGTCTTTTTTGTTCTCAGCGGGTAACCGGCGGCAATGAAGAAGACCGCGGCAGCGAGGAAGAAGACAGCGGTGCTGGAAAAGACAGCTCGAGGAGGAGACAGAGCTATTTTTTTTAATAAAGGACTTGTCAAAGGCCGGCTCTTTTTTTTTTACTTCTCACTGCTTTTTTGGTGAATGGGTAGGGGTACGATACCCAATACTCATTCCCATGGGTGGGATCTGGGGGCCCATTCCAATAAGCTCCCCACCCGCCTACCCCGACAACCACCGGCCAGTGTTGTCGGGAAGAGGCCCTTGTCCCCATCAATATGCAAAATATGCACGAGCACCCACCCTCCATATTGAGGGCATGCGGTCTGGTATGATTCGGGGGGGGGGGGGGCACTTGCTCTTCCCCTCCCTTTCCTGACATGCCGGGCTGCATGATTTTTGATATGGATTTTGGGGGAACCCCATACCATTTTTTTTAAAAAAAATTGGTGTGGGGGGTGTTCCCTCCAAATCCATTCCAGATCGAAGGACCTGGTATGGACTGGGGGGGACCCCACGCCATTTTTTCAGGAATTTTTTTTGCAACTATTATTTTTCAGCTTTCAGTGGGGAAGCCAGCTGACAACTGATGACTCACATGTTGCTAAGGATGCGGCGGCCGGCTTCCGGACCCACTCCTTAGCAACCAGCTATATACAGTGAATGTTAAAAAATAAATAAAAAAGGGGCAAAACGCAAATCGTGGCAAAATCTCTGTAAAATTGCAGTAAAAACGCAGTACTTGCGTTTTGGATGCGAGTCCATTGAAGTCTATTACATGCAAAACGCTGCATTTTGGGGGGGAAAAAAGTCCCCAAAAACGCAGAGGCACAAAAATGCATTGATGTGAACGTGTTCCATAGGAACCCATGCTAAAAAATTCCCTGCATTTCTGCAAAATGCAAAACACATCAAAAATTTGCTATTGTTATATAAATAAATACTGTTTTTATTTTATTTGTTTCATTTTTTCATTTTTTTTTTCTTTTTTGCTATATTGTGTCTAGCTTTTTTCCAAAAAAGAAAACTGTCATTTAGTCAGCAGACAGTGAAATTGCACTTCGAGCCTGTCTAAGCTCTTTATCAAGCAAGGTTTTTGATATAGCCAAAGCGGAGGTTGGTAAAAGTATTGTACACGTTGCAGACAAGATCTAGGGGCTATGTCTGTCTGCATAGTGAACAGAAAAATGGTCCCCTAGTAAAAATGACATAATCCCTTGGTACTGGAGGTTATATATAAAAAAAGATCTTCCTTCTTTATGAGAGCATAGGTGTGTAGGAGAAAGGTCATGTTTTTCCTCTAAGTTATAGCTAACTTATAAATCTCTAGTTGTTGGAACATCAACAACATTACATACTTTTTACTGAATTGTTCCACTTTATGCTTGAATTTATGTCCTTGAAGTGTCACTGATATCTACCTGAAACGTGGAATTTCATCTTGGCAGCTGATTCTATATTGCTTTGGTAGCATTCAAAGCAGAGTCACCTACTGTGATAGGGTTTTGGAGAGTCTTGAATGGTTAAGGAAATGGTTTAACCACTTCAGCCCCGGAAGGATTTCACACTTTAGGACCGGAGCCCTTTTTGCGATTCGGCGCTGCGTCGCTTTTACTGACAATTGCGCAGTCATGCGACGTTGTACCCAAAGGAAATTTGCATCCTTTTTTCCCACAACTAGAGCTTTCTTTTGGTGGTATTTGATCACCCCTGCGTCATTTCTGATCGCCGCTATAAACAAAAGAAGAGCGACAATTTTGCAAAAAAAAAACAAATTTCTTACTTTTTGCTAAAATACAAATACAAAAAAAAAATATAAAAAAACATTTTTTTTCATCGGTTTTGGCCGATTTATATTCTTCCTCATATTTGTGATTTAAAAAATCGCAATCGGCGTTTATTGATTGGTTTGCGCAAAAGTTGCTGCGTTTACGGACGATGAGAATTCATTTTTGGGGTTTTTATTTTTTTTAATTTTTTACTAGTAATGGCGGCGATCTGCGATTTTTAGCGGTACTGCGATATTTCAGCGGACATGTCGGACCATTTTGACACTTTTTTGGGACCATTGGCATTTATACAGCGATCCGTGCTATAAAAATGCACTGATTACTGTGTAAATGCCATTGGCAGTGAAGGGGTTAACCTGCAGGGGGCGCTCTAAGGGTTAACTATGTTCCCTGGGCGTGTTCTTACTGTATGGGGGCTGCCCTAACAGGAGAAGGGAAGTGATCACAGCTTCCATGTAGAGGAAGGCTGTGATCACAGCCCTTCCCCCTCTCACAGAACGGAGGTCCGTGTTTACTTACACAGACCTCCGTTCTTTCACTCCAGGGGGAACATCGCGGGTGGCCGGCGGAGATCGACTCCGCCGCACCCGCTCCCTGGCCCTCCCCAGGCACAGTGAGCGATCTGGCAGCCGCCGTCGTATGACGGCGTATTGCCTTACAGAGCCACTCTGTCGCCGTCAGATACCGTCGGCAAGTGGTTAAGGAAACTTATGAAAATAGAAACATGGGAGCTGCCATTACCAACTTGCCTTTTTTTTAACTCTTTAACTCTTATTTTAAAGGATTTTTTAACCAAGGACATGGTTGTAGACATAAGACTAAAGATCAGAATAACAAATCTTGATCAACCACGATCATGTGTGACCGCTATGGTCTCAGAGAGAGGATGAAAAGGACCACAATCCAGTCCCTGACACATATGTTATAATGAACAAGGGAGTGTAACATAGACAAGTACCCACATCAGGACACTAACAGTTAGGAAGAGAAGAGATCGATGTGGGGGGGGCAAGGTTATAGGAATAAAGAGGTAACACCTCGAGACCTAAAAAGGTAACATGGGGACAGCCAAGGAATGGGGGAGAGTTAGGTCAGGTAGGCTAGAGCAGGGGTCTCCAAACTGTGGCCTGTGGGCCAGATGCAGCCCTTTGCTTCCTTCCACTGACACCAATGATGAGGCATAATTCATCTTACTGATAAACATTTGTACACTATTCTTCCCACTGACACCAATGATGGAGCACTATTCCTTCCACTGACACCAATGATTGAGCACTATTCCTTCCACTGACACCAATGATGAAGCACTATTCCTTCCACTGACACCAATGATGGAGCACTATTCCTTCCACTGACACCAATGATGGAGCACTATTCCTTCCATTGATACCAATGATGGAGCACTATTCCTTCCACTGACACTAATGTTGAGGCATATTTCACCTCACTGATATAAACATTTAGGCACTATTCCTCACACTAGTGATGAGCCATTATTCCTTCCACTGACTCCAATGATGGGGCACTATTCCTCCTCCTAATAGACCACCAGGTGCTTTGTAATTGTTTTACTTCTACTCTGCACCAAGCCTGAGACATTATCTGACCCTACTGATGCTGGGGCATATTCTACTCCCACTGGCCACAGTCTGGCCTCCCTAAAGTCTGAAGGACAGTAAACTGGCCCTTTGTTTATAAAGCTTGGAGGGCCCTGGGCTAGGGTATAACCACAGAAAAAGGAAAGGTAGGAGGTAGCGAGAGGAGGGGGGGCATCTGGTTTATTGAAGGGGACAACTGCACTAGAGAGGAAAGGGCATGTATCTAGTCTGCACTTTTGAAGATAGCTTTGTAGCAAGGAGAACAGGTAAACTCTATCCAAGAGAAATAGGTCAGTCAAAATGTTTTCTCTTTGCCTTTTAGAGAAACTTTGAGGCTCTTCATCTGTTTAATATCATTGATCTTAGGCTGGATTCACACCTATGCATTTTTAGTGCTTTTTTTCATTTTGCAGATTTGCTCTGCAGTCCATTTAACATGGTTTCCTATGGAACACGTTCTGCAGTGCAAATCTGCAAAATGCAAAAATCACTAAATTTGCATAGGTGTGAATCCAGCCTTGTAGAACTATAATGAGATAGTTGAGATGGTTCCAGGGCTGGACTGGGACAAAAATGTGGCCCTGGACTTCATCCAGCCTGGCCCATTTTAATTTTGAAAACACACACAAAAACAGTACATAAACTAAACGGGACTGCACAAAAAAAAAAAAAGTAAAATAAATTCCACTATTGGGCATAGTACAGGGCATAGCCACACCAGTGCCCATTAATGCAGCCTGATCAGTGCCCAGTAATGCAGCCACACCAGTGCTCATCAATGCAGCCTCACCAGTGCTCATCAGTGAAGCCTCATCAGTGCCCATTAATGCAGCCATACCAGTGCTCATTAATGCAGTCTCATCAGTGCCCATTAATGCAGCCTAATCATTCCCCCTCAGCACAGCCACACCAGTGCCCATTAATGCAGCCTCACCAGTGCCCATTATTGCAGCCACACCAGTGCCCATTAATGCAGCATGATCAGTGCTCATTAATGCAGCCTCACCAGTGCTCATCAGTGCAGCCTCACCAGTGCCCATTAATGCAGCCACACCAGCACCCAACAGCGCAGCCACACCAGTGCCCATTAATGCAGCCACACCAGTGCCCATTAATGCAGCCTGGTCAGTGCCCATTAATGCACCCATACCAGTGCCCATTAATGCATCCTCACCAGTGCCACTAAATGCAGCCTCACCAGTGCCCATTATTGCAGCCACACCAGTCCCCATTAATGCAGCCTCACCAGTGCCCATTAATGCAGCCTGATCAGTGCCCATCAATGCAGCCACACCAGTACCCATTAATGCAGCCTCACCAGTTCCCATTAATGCAGCCTGATCAGTGCACATCAGTGTAGCTACATCAGTGCCCATTAATGCAGTCTGATCAGTGCCCATCAATGTTAGTCCCCCCTAGTACCTGGTCTGGGAAGCTCTTCCACCTAGGTCCAGGCTGCAGGTGGTTCCTCTGGATCTGGGAGCCTAGGGGCGAGGTGAGCGGGGGTGGGGACTCCCATACCCTGTCCAGCAATAAACGAATCCCCCACTGTGTAGCAGTTTAGAAAAAAAAAACTTCTCCTGATCTCCCCTGTGTTCTGCTGGGGCCAGGGGACAGAGAGCGGACTATTTCATTACTTTCGGCTTTAGGCGGATTAATCCGCAGCAGCACTCCCAGCGGCTCCAGCGCGGCCTTAAACTGTGTAGTGTGCTGCAACAGTTTAATCTGCCGAAAGTGAAGAAATAGTCCGCGTTCTGTCCCCCGGCCCCCACTGAACACAGGGGACCCGGAGACGTTTTCTTTCTAAACAGCTACACAGCGGGAGATTCGTTTATTGCTGGACAGGGTATGGGAGTCCCCACCCACTCACCTCCGTTCTGCTGTCACTCTAACAAGCCCACTGAGCCATCTGCCCACAGGGAGTCTTGATGGCCAGTACAGGCCTGGATGGTTCCAAAACGAACTTGGCTTTTAATGCTGGGCCCCAGGGTCATCATTCTGATCCCAGTTTTACTATCTAGGGCTCACTGACCTGAAATAAGAACAAAGCCAGTAAAGTTTTAAAACTCTGAATTCTTTTCCTATAAATTTGTTTCAGGCCAAGAGTTAATAATTAAAAAATACAGTACAGTGTGGTTACCCTGTATATTACTAAACTTACTGATAATGATGTAACCATTTAAAGCAGACCTAAAGTTTAAAAGTATACAATCCACAATCTAAGAATGGCTTCATAACAGCCAAAAATGCAAATGATAACACAATTTTACTCTATGAAGTGTAACTGCAACCCGCACATCTGTATGTTAACATTTCCCATCACGTGCTGGGGAAATATTAATAGATTTGAGAGCCATTAGTAGACACGTTGTTACTGACAGCTCTGGGATTGGGAACCAATCAGAATTGTTTCCAATTATGTGATCACTATGTCAGTTATAACACATGATGCAGGCTGGAAGCTTTAATTCACTAATTAAAGTGACACTAAACTCCTGATTGAAAAAAAATGCATATTGAAGTATGTATACTTAACTCAGAAAAGTACCTTCTATTGCTCTCATCCTCCTCCAAATCTCCAAATTCTTTTTGTTTTCTGCTGATGTTGTGCCCCCTTAGGTAGGTGCTAGAGTGAGTGTATTATAGTTTTTTGGTTTCTCTGCCTAACAGCGAGATAGTAGGCAAATGTAAGCACTGTCTACTTAACAGAGAACTGTTATTGTTTAGCAGAGTCTGCTCAGTGTGCTCTGGTGCTGCTCATGGTGTCTTGAAGTTTTACACTGGTCTAGTAGCTAGGGGAGGTGCTAGACAGTGGGTGGAAACCATGCAGAGGAGAGCATGAATATCCATACAGCCCAAGCCAATTAAAGGGGGAGGTGCCCCTAAGCATGCTGGGTGCCTGTATTTATATTTGACAAGCACATGGGCTCTGGATCTTCCTCTACAGAGAGAGGTCCAGGTGGGGAGGGGGCCTGCTGCCCCTCCTCAGCACAGGCTACCAAGCGGCCCCTGGTGGGCTACCTGAGGGCATCAAACATTGAAGCTGAAATGCATGGTTCCCTTAAAAGATGACTGAGGGTGGATGTCCATGGATCTTGCCTGGTATCACGGAGGAATTTGACCTGCAGCCAGGGTCTTGTGAGTACAGACTCCCTAAAGGGATCCTAGAGACTGGTGTTGCTAAATCCCCCTCTTGGTGCTAGAAGTCAGCATACTGGATATAAGCTAAAGAGGACACCGGCTAATGTATTGAAGCAAGGTCCACTAAATTCCTTCTGCTATAAAGGGACGTTGCTTTATTTTGTACAATCTGCTACCCAGCTCTACTAAGAAAGTTGTGCTCACTTGTGGATAGTTAATTTGGAGTATCCTACTAAATCCCTTCACCTATCCAAGTTCTCCAAATAAAACAAAAAACACATTCCCTAGACTGGTTATTGGAGACAATGAGTGGAAGAGTGATGTGCACCTATAGCACAAAGATTGCGCTGCTCCAGGTAAAAAACTAAGATCTCCCCTTGCTATGGCAAAAAGCCCGGTGCCATCCTTGGTCCGGAAACAAGATATGTACAGCATAAAAGAGAAGAAAGTGGTGGCACCGCATATAAAAATAGTAGTTTATTGACGTTTCATAACAATAAGGAACATGATAAGTACACACTACTCCTGTGGCTTCAGAAGACGCGTTTCACAGTATAAAGAAAACTTACCCAAGCTCTACCACTGTATAAGTTATTGGTGTACAAAGTGGTCGGTGCTCTGGCTAATAGAATTCACAGTAGATCCATAGTAATTGAAAGCCGGCAACTTGACAGCTTCTTCATGAAAACTTTTTTTTTTTTTAAAAGGTGTTTATTTTTCTATTTTAAACACATAAAACAATACAAGAAAACAGAGAAGAGAAATGCCATCAACAGACGATGGGTGCGAACTGTTGGCTACGCAGAGCCCATCTAGAATTGGTGACTGGGAAACCGTCCCAATAAGACAGATTAATACATTCAGATACATGGACTTAGACATAACCAAAAACAAAAATGAACTCAGAAAAAACTCCAGGTAAGGTGAAACTTCATATTTTATTCAACTCATTCATACCAACACACAACCACTCAACCACACAGACAGAGCTCTCTTCTACAGAACCAGAAGGAGAGGGTGATCAGTTCCCTAGAGGGACGCTTGTGAAGAAACCAGGTCCGCCAACTGGGTAGCGAAGCTATCCAGCCATGGCTGCCAAACTTTTGTAAACTTTTTGGCACAAGCCCTACCCTTGTAAATAAGTTTATACAACTGTAGTGCCTGATTAATCAGGCAACATAGATATGCCAGAGTGGGTGAGGTCTGGTTCTTCCAGTGCAGCAGAATTGCCTCTTTTGCATAAGAAAATATGTTTAGAAACCCACCTCCGGAGTCTTAGGGGTCAGTAAATAAAAATGTGCATTGCATTGGCAGAAACCTCTAGGACATGAGGCCTGGTCCGTAAGTCCCATCCTATTTAGCTTAGCAGGTGTATAGGGTAATTGATGAATACATTTAAAATGTATAAGCTTGTCTGCTGTGCTGATAACATCTTGCATGAAGGTATCCGTAACCTCCTCCCAGCCCTCGTCTGCAAGATCTGGAATGTTCTCCAGCCATTTCGCACCTGAGGAGGAGAAGGGGTGGGGACCCGCAGATTGTAGGGCACGGTAAAGTGTTATCACCAGTTTATCCATATAAGGATCACCATAAGATGCTCTGGGGGATCACTATCGGCTCTACTACCCGCCTCCCAAACTGAGTCTGTACTGCATGACGAAATAAAAGATATTTAAAGAAAAGCATATTTTGTATATTACACTGTTCCTTCAATGCATCAAACGAGACAAAGTTTCCCCCCACATATGTATGAGATACATGAACGATACCCCTAGCAAGCCACCGGGAAGTATCAGGGTGTTGGTAAAGTTCTTTGAAGCTGGCATTGTGCCAAAGCGGAGCGTTCATTGGAAGGGAATCAACATCTTCAGAAAGCTTTATGAGAACTTTATTATAGCATCAAAAGCCGTAAAAACATCCAAAATGTTGATGCATTTCAGTCTAGGCAATGATAATGTAACATTAACACAGATATTTATAAGAAAAGCAGCTCTCCTAGAATCAGAAGGGCAGTACAAGCTCAATTAAAAGATCACCACATTGATTAGTTACAGATGGAGATCACTTTAGGGATAAACATTCTCATATAGTAAGGAGCTTGAACAGAAAGAGACATTAACCTTTAATAGTGATTAGTGGACCAGTACAGTAATTGAGATATAGTGTAAATTAAGTAAGATATATTATTTCAAGAATAAACTGACATCCATCCTATTGTTCAAAAATATGTATATCTTATTAACCAATACATGTGTATAATCAATCATGCTTATATTATTGAAAAGGTATATGTCTAAATATGTTTTTGAAGAAAAAAATCTCTTGACCACAACTACCATATCGAAACCTTCCATCCACAAATAGCCATTAAAAAAGGAGGAAAAAAGAAAGGACCATCAAAAAAACCAAGATTACATGCCCAGAAAAATCCATATATATAAAGGAATATTGTCATGAATAGAAAAATCATCCTAAACTATAAAAATAAATGAAAGGATTAAACAATCATCAAAAGTTAAAAACCATAAACTAAAAAAATGTGCACCTGGCTGTGTGGAAAATACCCAGTGACTGGCTGCGGATTTAACAGCGGGAGGCCCAGGCAAACCAAAATTCAAGCAGCTCCTGTAGTGGGGGTAGCGCTACACTATGATCTGACTTTTTAGAGGGTGACTACATTCGTTGTCCATGGTCTCACTGTATGTAGGAACATAGACACCCCCTCTTGCTCACTCCCTCGATGGATGTTTGGGTTATACATCCCTGTCTGCATACGACCCAGCGTGCGAGTCTGGTTTCCTCCAACACTCCAAAGACATGCTGGTGGTTAATTGGCTCCTGTCTAAAATTGGCCCTAGTATGCCTGTATGTGAGTTAGGAACCTTAGATTGTAAAGTCTCTTGAGGGCAGGGACTGATGCAAATGTAAAATATATGTAAAATGCAGCATAAATTAACAGGGCTATATAAGTAACTTTGGTTTTGTTTGACATGCGTCTGCCCTTCCAGTGCTCCTTGCTGTGAAGGCCAGTTACAGGTGGGGGCAGTGACATTTGCTTGTTATGCATGTGTTTGCAAATATGTGTAACCAAACCCCTATTTTTAATGCATACTGTTAGACAGGTTAATTTGGTTGGTCACAGGCTGGTTGGTAAGTTGAGCTTGAAAAATCTTTGGTTTTATTTGCCTATATAAGTAACTGCATGGCTTTCTTTCTCAGAGGATAGGTGCAGAAACTCCCCCTTTCCGAGTCACTCCTTTTCTCCGCCCACCTCCAAGCACCATTCCTTGGTTGCATCTACCCACCTCCAGCACTGCCCTTTTAGACAATACAGGACCAAGAATTATTTTATGGTGCTAAGTAATTTGTATGGAAATTGGTAATGAGAACAAGAAAAACAGTAAAATAAATCCCCTGCAGCCACTAACAATAAACCCCCACCAGCAACAATAGATCACCTTTCCAACAATGGACCACCTGCAACAACCCCCCCCCCCCCCCAGTAACAACAGATTCCCAGCAGCATCAACAGATCTCCCCCGAGCCAGCATCAATAGACTCACCATCAGCCAGTAAAAATAGACCCCTTCCTCAACAGTAGATCTCTCCCAACAACAACTGACCCCCCCAGCAAACATAAGACCCACCCCCAGGAACAATAGATTCCCCACTAGCAACAATAGACCTCCTCAGCAACAATAGACCCCCTTGAAAAAATAGATCCCCCCAGCAGCAAGCATCAATAGACCCTGAAGCATACAGTCAGTGCTGGAGGTGCTGGAACTGCGTTCTCCCGCATTCCTGCTGAAAAAAGCCCTGAGTAACTGTAATAAATAATGTACATGAGGCCTGAAAATGTATTTCGCCAATATAAACTAAAAGTTCAATTGGGTTACTACCACCACGAAAATACCACTGTGTTTTATTAATGAATGTTTTTTCTAGTACAGCTGAAACACTCCCTAAACATGGTTGGATTCTGTGAGCTTGGGTCACCACTGACACCCCTATGCACATTTTGCCTGCAAGAGATCATATGATTTGCTGGAATTAGGAGTTTGCAAAGCCAACAAATATGCCAACCACTAAATCATCAGTAAAAATAGCTGCACCGGACAAAAGCCAGATTCAGTTTACATTAAGTTGTCAGAGAGACGGGGGAACAGGGTGGCCATTACAAATGAGCCATTTGTCTTGATGCATATTGAATGTTCTAATAATGAACTATGAAACCATTAGAAGTAAATATTGACTTTCCAACTGGATTCTTTCTCAGGACATTAATCTACAAGCTCAGAGATTCTTCTTCTATGCTATCTTCATTGGTTTTCTAACACCGGCTATTGATTACTGTTCAGAGTATAATCTTTACCTGTCAACTTTCATATGTGATAGAGGTGATCCAGCCCTCGACACTAATTCACATTTTCTCAAAATAGAGATGAACTATGGTCTAAATCCCCCGTGTGATTCTGACTGCTCTGTGAAGTGACATGAATTGGCATTACTCCTACAGTTCATGTATTTCACTGAATCCAGCAAGACACTCGCACATTGGGCAATGCCAAATTCTTTGTAGTAGAAGAAACCTGTACCTGTAAGCAAATATGGAGGCTATCACTGCTCTCCTTTTAAAAAGTTCTGACTTTACTCTTAATTAATGGACTGCTGCATGCTTGCTTTGGGTCAGAGGCTGTCAAGCAACTAGCATTTTCAGAGGGAGGTCAGCCTTTATACATATTTTATTAGATGTTTTGACATATGGTCTAATACCACTCTATGAATAGTGGTGGTGGGGGTCTGTGGTTCTATGGCAGTCAGGGCTGGTGCAAGGATTTTTGACACCCTAGGAGAAACCTCATTTTGCTGCCCCCCCTTGGCTCCAGCCTGGACTCCACCTCCTTTGCCCTGCCTAGCCTGATCAGCGCCAATCAAATGCAGCCTGATCAGCACCAATCAAATGCAGCCTCACCAGCGCCAATCAAATGCAGCCTCCCCAGCGCCCATCAAATACAGCTTCACCAGCCCCAATCAATACAGCCTCACCCGTGCCCATCAAATACAGCCTCACAAGCACCAATAAATACAGCCTCACCTGTGCCCATTGAATACAGCTTCACCAGTGCCAATCAATACAGCCTCACCTGTGCCCATCAGCCGTGGCTCTCTTCTCCACTTCTCCACTTCACTGACACAATCGAGGCAGAGCGGCCTCCAGGGGGGGCTGCTCCTCTCCAATTTTTGACTGTACTGATGACATGATTGAGGCAGCTGCCAGCCACGACTCTCCTCTTTGATGGCAAGAATCAATGCAGAGCAGCCAGTGACGGATCAACAGCGGCCAGGCGCCCTAGGCGGTAGTGCACCCTATGCGGCCACCTACTCTGCCTAGTGGTAGAGCCGGCACTGATGGCAGTTCATGAGGAGGGGGTTCCTACCTTGGTAAGAAAGCTAGAGATGCCTTATTGGAGGTGGAGCCTGTCTAGGTGAGAGACTATTGATGTGGAAGGCTAATGAAGAGCATTTGATACCACTTTCAGACAGTAAATAAACTAGATGTTGAATTATCAAATAGGCCATTACTGTTGGATCTCCAGCATGCAGGACTTTTTGTTTTTGTTGTGTACACTCTACTATGCTCTTGAAACCTGTTGAATAGACCTGTGATGTGCTCACTGTCTCATTCTGGTCTCTCACATGGTTTCCTGAAACATAGTAAAATGCTACTGTTCCTGGCTGCTAATTGAATCCTTAATCATCATCCAATCTAGCCTAAAACAAATTGTAGGGACCAAGCAAAGCAAGGGCCAACCTTGGCAAATCCTTAAATCAGCCTTGATTCAGAGCTAAGCTTCTCCCATGTTACCCTGCTATTAATGAATTCAAACCTCATTGACCATTAGAAGCTCTCTCAGACTGATCTGTTAGATGAGGCTTTAGCCGGCCATTGACAGTTTGAATCTTGGCCTGTATAAAAGGGACCAGCCCAGATTTAAACCATTTATGGGCAGGCTGATTGTACCCAAGTTGATTCAATAATAATTGCACTTACATTTAGAAGAAATATACATGCAGTATATGCAGCCAGCCATGGGACTGTCCAACACTAGAGTTGAGCGAACACCTGGATGTTCGGGTTCGGCGCGTTCGGGGACCCGAACTTTTAGGCACAAAAATGACTGTAAAAAAGTCCTGTAAAGTGCTAGAGGGCTGCAAAAGGAAGAAAAATGGGAGATGTTATTACATCTGCAATCTGTCCCTCAAAGCAATAGTAATCTCTACCTAGTCCAGTATCAGATAGTTCTGTAATCAGATCGATCTGTAATGCAGGATGAGAGATCGTTCTGTAATCAGATCGTTCTGTAATGCAGGATGAGAGATCGTTCTGTAATGCAGGATGAGATGTTATAGATCTCCAATCTGTCCCTCAAAGCAGTAGTAGTAATCTCTACCTAGTTATTATCACTGCAATCTGTCCCTCACAATCTGTCCCTCACAGCGCCGGCAGCATCCTCTCCCTACATTAACCTGAGAGCATGTGACATGCAGCACTGTGACTCCAGCCTCATATAGAGGCTGGGTCACATGATGCGCTGGCCAATCACAGCCATGCCATTAGTAGGCATGGCTGTGATGGCTTCTAGGAAAAACCAGTGAAACGCTTGTTGATTGGTTGCCCTGCAGCTATTCAACATGGGTGATAAAATACCAGAACCCGAACCCGAACGTTTTCTCAAACGTTCGGGTTCGGTACACGGACACCCGAAAGTTTGGTACGGACCTGAACTTTACAGTTCGGGTTCACTCAACTCTATCCAACATGCCCGTGCGTAAAGACGTCACAGCTCTAGCTCTATCCAATGTACTTCTCTGTAATAGGTGTCCTCTGGGGTTGGAGACTAACTTCCTATCCCAGAGGATGCCTATTACGGAGAAACAGTTCCTACGGCTGTGTTTTCGGTTCTATATACCGCATGTATATTTCTAAATGTAAGTGTAATTACTATTTATTCAAAGTGGTTTTTATAGTACTGCACCATGAGGCTTCTTCTTTTTTATGCTTAACATACAGTATATCTATGCGGTGGAATGTTGATTGGAGTAGATTAGTATATGATATGAATTGTTTTTCACTAATTATTCCTCTTTATCAATCATATGTATTGATTTGAAATAAAAAATTGTAATCATGGGTATTGATGTATAACTTTTTCTGATATTTAACCACAACAGTACCTGGCACGAAAACCCCCTTCCTGTCCAGGCCATTTTTCAGCTTTCAGCGCTATCACACTTTGAATGACAATTACTCAGTCATGCAACACGGTACCCATATGAAATTTGCGTCCTTTTTTTCACACAAATAGAGCTTTCTTTTGGTGGTATTTAATCACTAGGAGGGGGTTTATTTTTTGAGCTATAAATAAAAAAAGATTGAAATTTTTTTGAAAAAATGCCTTTTTTTTTGTTTCGGTCATAAAATTTTGCTAATTAGTAATTTTTCTTTGTAAATTTTGGCCAAAATTTATACTGCTACCTATCTTTGGTAAAAATAACCCAAATAAGTGTATATTATTTGGTCCTTGTGAAAGTTATAGAGTCTACAAGCTATGGTGCCAATCGTTGAAAATTGATCACATCTGATCACACATGATATACTGACAGCCTATCTCATTTCTTGAGACCCTAACAAGCCAGGAAAGTAAAATTACCCCCCAAATGACCCCTTTTTGGAAAGTAGACATTCCAAGGTATTTAGTAAGAGGCATGGTGAATTTTTTGAAGCTGTAATTTTTTCCCACAATTCTTTGCAAAATGAAGATTTTTTTTTTCTTTTTTTTTTTTTTCACAAAATTGTCATTGTAACAGGTTATTTCTCACACCCAGCATATGCATACCCCAAATTACACCCCAAAACAAATTCTTCTGCTCCTCCTGAGTATGGCGATACCACATGTCTGAGACTTTTTCACAGCCTGGCCACATACAGAGGCTCAACATGCAGGGAGCGCCGTCAGGTATTCTAGGGACATAAATTACACATCTA
>BLSH010471305.1:333205-351075 GCA_018402905.1 Glandirana rugosa
ACGGTCTGGAAGTCTCGAAACACGACCTTGGCTCCCGAGGGCGTGCGTTCGCACCCACCCTCACTGTAGTAACGTCGAGCCCGGTTAATGTATCGACCTCGCGCACTTGGGACTTCTACGTATGGTCGTGTAATACTTTAACATTCCGTAATGCGTTAACGGAATGTCCACAAAAAAAAAAAAAAAATTGTCGGCGCCAAATGATGACGAAGTTTGTTATGAGATTATTTGTATTCACGTGACAGAGAAATTGGCGGAGTCCTGGCGGGTGGCAGTTTACTGCCGCCTCGCGCGCAATCCCGGCTTAAAGGGAGGACGTCATATGACGTCCACCCGCTGGAAGAGCAGGACCGCTCCGCCGTCATTTGACGGTGGGCGGTCCTGAGGCGGTTAAAGAGACAGTGCACTTATGTTTATTAGAGTATTGTTTGAAGCAGTAGTAAACCGCGGCTGTTAAAAAAAAAAAAAAAACACCTGTAAGGCAATTGCGTAATGCCTTACAATTTCATAATGTGCTGGTATGCATCTTCAGGGTTCACGCGCTCCAGCTATGTAATTGGCCCGAGCTGCAATGATGTCACTCCCACCCACGCTTGCGTGCGGGAGCCCTCGGTTCCAGCACAAAGCTCTGAAGGTCTGGCAAGCTATGCCGGACCTTCAGAGCACAAGCAGGGGTGATGAAACTGGCTGCATCCAGAGTGAATATCTCCTAAAAGGTGCATGTTTAGGAGATTTTTCATCTTATCTACAGGTAAGCCTTATTATAGGCTTACCAGTAGGTGAAAAATCACAAAGCGGGCTTTACTACCACTTTAGGTCCAGTATTCAGGATTTGTCTTGTATTTACAATAACTGAGCTTGAGATTTTTATTTTTATTACTTTACTTTATTAAGTAGATC
Source organism: Glandirana rugosa (assembly GCA_018402905.1). Taxonomy (NCBI): domain Eukaryota; kingdom Metazoa; phylum Chordata; class Amphibia; order Anura; family Ranidae; genus Glandirana; species Glandirana rugosa. Next base: position 334,106 of record BLSH010471305.1, read on the forward strand.
CAATATGATATTATTGCCATGGTATAGCAGAAGTCAAGGTCAACATAAAGAGACATATTGATAAAGCAGTGAATGTGACAGTTCCCAAACATTCACATATGGTTTATCATACTATGTAATTAAAAACATGTGCACAAGGAAGACCTACCTTCCGTGAATAGTTGCTTAATGTCACATTCACTGATTTATAAATATGCCCCAAAGAGTGCATCATAGGTGTATAGGTGTGCGCAGTCTATTGCATTAGGGTGTGCACCACAAAGTGCAAACAAACATGAGTGTGTGTGTATACTGTATATGTCAGAAGGGCAGAGATCAGTGTCAGTAGATTATTTTTATTTTATTTTTTTTACAATTTTGTTATTTTATTATTTTTTACAATATTATATTCTATTTATTTATTTATTTTTTTACAATTGTATTTAGGAGCCCTGCTGGGGGGCTTTGGTGAGATATCAAGGGTTTAAACAGACATCTGATGTCTCACTTTTGAGACAGAGAAAGGAACTGAGGACTGCCCCTTTCTCTGCAGCCAGGCAGCAGGAGGAATCTGCACAGTACAGGGTGATTAGGGTGTGCCCAGGCACACCTGCCACCCTATGTGCACACGCCTATGGAGTACACATAAATCAAGGGACTGACCTGAAATAGTAACAGTTTGATAATTAGTGAGGATGCTTGTAGCTTACATGTATATATTTTGCATACATATGGACAAAAGTATAACATATACCAGTTCTATATTTGAAGATGCTTGGCAACATACCTGAAAGTCGAACCCTGGCTCAGTTCTTTCCCTTTAACTCCATTCACACCTGAGCATGTTGTTTTCAAGCAGAAAGTCACCGGATTTTACCACGATTTTGCTGCGATTTTTACCGCAATTTTGCCGTGATTTTGTACAGGTCAAAAGGTCACCAACGTAAAAAGCAGGAAAACTTGTTTTGAGCTTCAGGCATTTCAGGCTTTTGGCTTCAGGCATTTTGGGGTGGAGATGTGAACCATCTCCATAGAGCAGGGGTAGGCAACCTGTGGCCCTCCAGCTGTTGTGGAACTACGTTTCCCATGAGGCACTGCAAGGCTGCCAGTTACAATGACTCCCAGAGCCATGATGGGACTTGTAGTTCTGCAACAGCTGGAGGGCCCCAGGTTGCCTACCCCTGCCATAGAGAATCATTGTTTTTTTTCCCCTCAAGTGTTTTTTAGCTTCAGGCTTCAAGCTACAAAACGCTCCGGTGTGAATGGGGCCTTAGGGTCTGTTCACACCAGTATTCCCCCGCAGTGCTGTTTTTTGCCCATTTATTTGAAATCGCACTGAATCACACAAAACGTAGTGCATGTGCTACTTTTGAAATGCTTGCTGCACCAAAATGCATGGCACTGCAATACCATGCGATCTGGTGACCGCAAAATGCACTGCGTTTGTGATCGATGTATGGGGTGCCATTGACTATGTATTGGTACCTGCAGCAAATCGCAAAGGCAGTGCAATTTGAACGTTTTGAAACAAGCCTTTCCCACACCACATTCTGGTGTGAACTGGCCCTAAATATTTAGGTTCAATCCTACTTTAAATAATTTGCCCCAGATGGTAACTTTGTGGCCCTTTTGTGATTACATCATTTCAGATGCACAAGCACAGCCTTTAAATATTTTTACGAGGGGATTAGGGTAGACTTGCGGATTTGTTTGTTTTACAGCAAACTGGGGCATAAGAATCTTATACAGAAGGTCTTCCAATGACGGCAACACATTACATTTTTCTTGTCTTCATAAAAATCTCAGAACTTAATGAAAATGTTTGCAGCACTAAGTAACCCATTATGGGGTACTTGTAATTACTGTTAAAATGAACTAAAAAGCAAAGCCAACAGGAAGGAACATCCCAGAGCAATAATGTGAAACCATAAACATCTGTGCAGCACATAATCTTCCCATTTAACCTTCACAGTGGCATCACCGTCACATTTAACGCCTGTCACCATTAAAACAAATAGCAGCGCAATCTTCGGCAAGTTGTACATTCTCAATATTTTTCTCGGAGAGCTAATTATTTTCCATCAGCAGCTTCACCTCGCATGGCGGTACAACACAGATATGCATTGCAATTTTCATGTCAATTGAGACCCAATGAAATGTGCAGCCTTGAACAACACAATGCTGCAGGTCAATTTGTCGACAACACTTGAGTGAGTTTAATTTTAGTGCTACGTTGAGAGCCTGCAATTGTCACAATTCTTTTTCATGTGTGTTAGATGAATAACTTTGTCTCAGATGCACTCACATCTACCATTTCCAAAATAAAACAATAATTAATGGATTGTGAATATGGTATTCCTAAAAGTACAGAATTGTAGTAGTATGGACCAAGGGTAAGCTTAGACTACAGATGGCAAGGGTTGAATGGTGAGTGGGTGCAGTTGGTGGAAAGCTAGCTACTTGTTGCCCTGAGGGGGGCAGTTAGAACACTATGGGGTTGATTTACTAAAACTGGTGCAGCTCTGCATAGAAACCAATCAGCTTCCAGGTTTTTTTGTCAAAGCTTAATCAGTTAACGCATATACTGCGGCAGGGCAGCTGCTCTGCTCCAGATCAGGTACCTAGTATGTGATCTGATCTGATCTATCGGGTCTGGGATGCATGCGCGCAGTCGATGTTCGCCGGCACCCGCCGATTGTACACAAGGCAGACTGTCGTTCTGTCAGAAGGGAAGGCACAGATCCTGTGTTTTTCTGCTAATCTTTGCCTCCCCTTAGTCAAAGAACCTCCTCCACAGTGAGTAAGCACAACCTAGGCATACATTTAACCCTTTAATTGCCCCTGAGGTTAACCCCTTCCCTGCCAGTGTCATTAGTACAGGACAGTGCATATTTTTTAGCACTGAAAACGGTATTAGACTGGATGTGGGTTTCTCCACATTTAATTCACATGACGGTAGATTGTGACCATGGAGCTGGTGCACACATCTCCGTGGTGGCTCCAAAGTGGCTTGCACAGGAGTCCTGTGCATCTTTGGCTCCATTTCAGGGCCGAATTCAGGCAAAAATTGGGCCCTGATTTGTCCCTGAAATGGAGAACAGGGTCCCCTGGTGTGAGCCACATTAGTGTGAACCCAGCCTTAGCGTCACTGGTCCCCAAAAAATTAAAGTTAGGTGTCCAATTAGTCCGCCACTATATCGCAGTCCTGCTATAATTCGCTGATCGCCACCATTACTATTAAAAAAAATAAGTAAAAATATCCCATAGTTTGTAGATGTTATAACCTTTGCGCAAACCAATAAATTTATGCTTACTGGATTTTTTTTTTACCAAAGATATGTAGCAGAATACATATTAGCCTAAATTGATGAAGAAATTTGATTTTTTAAATTTGTTTATTGGAAATGTTTTATAGCAGAAAGTAAAAAATGTTGTTTTTCTTTTCAAAATTATCGGCCTTTTTTTGTTTATAGCACATAAAATAAAAAACACAAAGCTGATTAAATAGCACCACAGAAAGCTCTATTTGTGGGGAAAAAAATTACAAAAATGTTATTTGGGTACAGCGTTGCACGGCCGCGCAATTGTCAGTTAAAGAAACGCAGTGCCATATCGCAAAAAATGGCCTGGTCATGAAGGGGGGTAAACCTTCCAGAGATGAAGTGGTTAACTGAACAAGCTGAAGTTAGAAGTTGATTGGCTACCATGCACAGCTACACCAGATATTGCACTTTCCAGTTTTACTAAATCAACTCCAATAAATACAAGATTTGTGTTTTTAATACCAGAAGAAGCATGTTTAAATTCACTTACTGTTGATCGACTCACTACTTCTGCTTTAACCACTTAAGGACCAGAAGGATTTCCCCTTTAATGACCAGGCCATTTTTTGCGATACGGCACCGCGTCACTTTAACTGACAAGTGCGCGGCCATGCACTGTTGTACCCAAACAAAATTGACGTCCTTTTTTTCCCACAAATAGAGCGACAATTTAAAAAAAAATATGATATTTTTTACTTTTTGCTATAATATATATCCAAAAAAAAAAAAAGTAAAAAAACGAATTTCTTCCTCAGCTTAGGCCCAATTTGTATTCTATTACATATTTTTGTTAAAAAAAATCGCAATAAGCGTATATTGATTGGTATGAGCAAAAGTTATAGTGTCTACAAAATAGGGAATAGATTTATGGCATTTTTTTTTTTTACTAGTAATGGCGGCGATCAGCGATTTTTAGTAGGACTGCGACATTGCGGCAGACAGATCGGACACTTTTTTGGGACTAATGACATTTATACAGCGATCAGAGCTAAAAAAATAACCACTGATTACTGTATAAATGTCACTGGTCGGGAATGGTTAACACTAGGGGGTGATCAAGGGGTTAAGTTTTCCCTAGGGGGTGTTTCTAACTGTGCAGGGAGTGGACTGACTGGGGGTAGAGAGAGAACACTGTTCCCGATCACTGGGAACAGCATATCTTTCTCCACTTCCCTGTCAGAATGGGGACCTGTTTGTTTACACTGACAGATCCCCATTCTGGCTCTCTGTGGAGCGATCGCAAGTGGCCGGCGGACATCGCGGCTGCCGGCCATGCGCCTCGGCTCTGGCCATGTGACACGGGCGTGTGCACACCCACAAGCCCCGTTCCCGCGACCAACGTACAATGACGGCGTTTCGCAGGAACGAGCCACACTGCCGCAGTAAAACTGCGGCGGCTGGGGCTTAAAGCAGAGTTCCACCCTGTTAAAAGTTAGCAGCTACCAAAAGTGTAGCTGCTGACTTTTAACAATCGGCCACTCACCTGTCCTTCGCTCCAGTAATGCGGCCGCCCGACGGCTCGCTCGTCTCCCCCTCCCCTTGGTGGCGCCAGCATCACAGGTGTGGGCACCCGGCTTTGGCTTCAAAGCCGGGCTCTCACTGCGCATGCGCGAGTTGCGCATCTTCTGGGACCTGTGACATGTCCCAGAAGATCGCCGTGTGGGAGGGAAGGTGAACTTCCTTTCCGGCTCCTCTGCACCAGGGGAGGAAGTGGACCTGGGACCCTGTGAAAACAGGGTCCACGGTCCCCCCCCCCCAAAGAAATGACATGCCAATTATGGCATGTCAGGGGGTCACCTCCCCTTAAAGCGGAAGTTCCACTTTTGGTTGGAACTCTACCTTAAGTGGTTAAGTGTCTTCTAAGTACCCACTTCTCTTTTGTTAGAATAATTTGTACTAAAGTTACTTTACTTTTTCTCCTGCTAGCTTGAGGTCATGCCCATGTGTTATTGATATCAGCTTCATCTTGCAAATACTGCCCTCCTGAACCTTATTCATAGCCTTACTACTTGCGTCCCAGGGCTTTTTCTCCCTTAGGCCTCTTTCACACGGACGTTCCGTTCAGGTCCCCCTGTCCGTTTTTTTCAGGTGGACCTGAACGTACACTCCATGCAGCCCTATGGAGCAACGGATGTCAGTGGAGACATGTGCACTGACACCCATCGATCTACAATCCGCTCCAGACCCGTAAAGTCTGACAGATGGTCCATTGTCATCCTGATTTGCCATAGGGGAGAGCAGAGCTCTGACAGATCTGTCTCTGCATCAGTGATCAGCGGAGCGATCCCCACTGAGCAGAACGGAGCCCACACATGGACATGTCCATGTGAAACCAGCCTTAAAGTCGTTGTAAATCTCAGTCAGGGAATCTAAGCAAAGCACATATATCTGTAGTGTTTACTTATCTTTCTCCAAAGCTCTAAGTGTTGTTTCTCCCTGGTGCTTTCTTCCTCTGTTATCAGCATGAGTCACTTCTCGACATATTTGTGTTGGGAGGGGGGGAGCTTAGAAAGGAGCTTTCCTATTCAGAACACAGTTCCTGCTGTGTGGAAGGGGGTGGGTGCCTTTCCTTCAATCAGCTCTCGCAAACTAACTGAAGTCTCTCCGCCCCCTTCTCTGTGCTCCTGATAGATGAAGAAATATTTTAACACATTTTTGCCCTTTTGAGTCCTAGAGCCAACAACCAGTGACTCATCCCCACCCAGCACATTCAGTTGCCAGGCTGACAGGTAAAAGTAAAAAAGACATGGGAACAGCTTAACGCTTAATGACCTACAAATCTAAGGCTAAGGGCCTTACATTAGGACACACACCATTGAAGAGAAAAGGCCCACACCTTGAGTATGTAAGGAAGCACCACATTTACGACTACTGAAACTCACATAAAATTAATGCCCGTCCCATCTGAATATCATATCTTCAACAGGACTAAAGGAATGTAGTTTCTCAATGTGTTTATTGTCTCGGTTATCTTTCATAAAACGGTTGTAACCAACTAATAGTGTACATGCTCTATCAACCATGCACTACTGTATAACCCATGTTATGTACTCATGTTATTTTGTCATAACTAAATAAAAATCTCCTAAAGGGGAAAAAAAAAAAAAAAAAGACATGGGGACAGTGTGAAAAAAATGTGTGGGGATTCCTCCAAAATTCAACACTTCACGTCTGATGCAGAATTTAAGGAGGCCCCACCCAAAAATCAAAAAGCCCTATGCTAAAGAACCTTGTTCCCATATTAATGAGGACAAGGGCCTCTTCTCCACAACCCTGACCCAGTGGTTGTGGGGGTCTGCTGGTGGGGGGCTTTTTGAAATCTAGATGCCCCCTTTAACAATAAGTGCCCCTACCTATTCACAGAAAAATATAAACCGAAAAACACACACAGTGTTTTTGAAATTCTTTCATTTTAAAACAAGTCCCACTATGTAAATCTACTATCATTCACATCATAGAATGATGCAGATCCATTTCAATCACGATGCCTGGCGCCCATCATCCTGATGAAGAAAAAAAACTCACTAGTATGCCTAAACTTGTCATTTGACTCTTGCTGAATGACATCTCCCATTCCCCACCACTAAAGTAAACGAAGGGGCTGGATCTCTCAGGTGACATTACTGACTAAATATGGACATGCCATATGGTCACATGGCCAAGGCTGTGGGGAAGAGGCCCTAGTCCTCATCAACGTAAGGATGAAGTGCTTTGGCTTTGCCAGGGGTTTCCTCCTTGAAAGGTACCCCCATATTGAGGGCATGTGGCCTGTATGGTTATGTAGAGCTGGAATGTACGGTTGGCTTCCCTGAATGGTCTGGTATAGAATTTGGGGGGTGGGGGGCACAGGCCATTTTTTTGTGCATGGTGTCCCCCTTAAACCCTCAAACAAACCTGAAGAGTCTTGTATGAATTTTGAAGAGAGCCCCACATCCTTTTTTGTTACTGTCCCAGGCTTCTTGTTTACATTTACTTGTCAGCTGGGAATCCATGGCTGCCAGCTAAATGTGACACTGGTCACTAGTTAAGATGCTGGTGGGCTGGCCTCTTGTATTAGCTGCTTGCCAATGTTATAACTTACATATACGGTGGCAAGGCAGCTCTCCTGGGCAGGATCACGTACACAGTACATGACTTGATGTCCGCCGGCACCCAATGATCATTAGGCAGAGAGCCAGATAAATAAGACAAATCACCATTCTGTCAGTAGGGAAGGCATTGATCCTGTGTTCCTGCAAAGCAGGAACATGGATCAATGCCTTCCCCTAGTCAAGGCACATCCCCCACAGTACACAAGCACTGGCTAGGCACACAGTTAACCCTTTGATTGCCCCTGATGCTAACCCTTCCCAGCCAGTGTCATTAGTACAGTGACAGTGCATATTTCTTAGCACGGATCACTGTATAAGGCTTCATTTACACTGCTGCTGGTAAATGGATGTTTAGAGGCATATGGGCTTTTTTTTTCAGCTGCCTCTGAACTCTCCTCTGTGTTATCTTATCAGTACATTTACACAGGGTCGTTTAAGGTTGTTTCCAGGCAGTTGAGTTTAAAGGCTTTTTTTGGAATGCAAAAAAAAAAATGGGTTCAGACGCCAGTTCAGAGGAATTTGAAACACCAAATAACTTGTAAACGTGCCTAAACATGGTAACTCGCATCTAGGAGCATTTCGTTTACAGGCGTTTCCATTTAAAATATATATAAATATTTTTCAAAAACGCTCCTAGCCGTGAACACGGCAAAACACCACTAAACATGGCTAAACATGGCATGCAAAACGCAGCAAAACAGATGTTTTAGATGCCGGTTTCTAGCTGTCAAGATAAAATGTTCAGGGGAGGTTGAAATAGCATCCAGTGTAAATGGAGCCTTAGGGGTTGATTTACTAAAGCTGGAGAGTGCAAAAGTGCAGCTTTGCATGCTAGCCAATCAGCTTCTAATCTCAGCTTGTTCAATCAAGCTTTGACAATAAAATCTTGAAGCTGATTGGTTTCTGTTTTCACTTTCAAGCTTTAGTAAATCAACCCCTTAGTGTCACTGGTGCCAAACAGTGTCAAAAGTGTCCGATTTGTCCGCCGCAATATTGCAGCCCCACTATAAGTCTCTGATTGCTGCCATTTCTAGTAAAAAAAAAAAATAAATAACATGCCATAAATGTATCCCATAGTTTGTAGACGCTATAATTTTTGCGCAAACCAATCAATATACGCTTATTGGGATTTTTTTGTAACATATGTAGCAGAATACATATTGGACTAAATTTATAAAGAAATTCGATTATTTAAATTTTTTTATTGGATATTTTTTATAGCAGAAAGTAAAAAATGTAGCTTTTTTCAAAATTGTCTGTCTTTTTTTTTAATAGCGCAAAAAAAATCTAAGTGGTGATCAAATACCACCAAAAAGCTCTATTTGTGAAAAAAAAGAGGACATGCATTTTATTTGGGCACAGTGTTGCGTGACCGTTGTCACCAATTGTCAGTTAAAGTAACGCAGTGCTGTACCGCAAAAAATGGCCTGGCCTCCGGAGGTCAAGTGGTTAATTCTGTGATGTTAAATTAAGGCATGTGCTGTAAGGGGGTTAAGATTATTTGTTTAGCCTTTGTTTCCTTTGTGCATGCATCACTTCCCCTATGTGAGGGCATATATACAGGGGAACCAACCTCATGATGCAAATTCATGGGAATAATTCTGAAAGAACCAGTGCTGTGATGTGAATTTTCCAGTTTGAGATCTAACCTTCCTCAGGACAGAATCCCAGGTTCCACGTGTATGGACTAACAATCGAAAATGACTTTGTTTAAAGTCAGGTATGGGCAGCGCCACAGTAGGGGGCAGAAAGCATACAATTGTAAGAGAGCCAAATGTATTGCACAGCCAGGAGGTACTATGTTACGGTTGGTGTTGCTTTGTTATATTATGTAAACTATCTCAACATGTTAAAGCGGTAGTAAACCCGCAAAGCTATTTTTACATACAGGTAAGCCTATAATAAGGCTTACCTGTAGGTAAAAAGAATATCCCCTAAACCTACATGGTTTAGGAGATATTCGCCCTGCATGCAGCCGCTGACGTTAGCGGCGCATGCGCTCTGACGATCCGGCCAAGGCGGCCGGCAACTCAGAGCTGGCTGCCGGAGCGAAGAGCTCCCGCACGCATGCGCGGGAGTGACGTCACGCGGCTCCGGCCACTCACAGCGCCGGAGCCGCGTACCCGGAAGACAGAAGAGGACAAACATGTCAGCGCCCTTAGCGCTGACCGATTCAGTCATCGGGGGCCTCGTTCTAAGGCAAGTATTTCGTAATGTGTTAGTATGCGATGCATACTAACATATTATGCTATTGTCTTGCAGGATTTTTTTTTTATTTTTTTTTTTAGCAGCGGGTTTACTACCGCTTTAAGTAATACTAAGTAATACTAAATAGTAAAGGTAAATCTTGGGAAAGAAGAATTGTCTGGTCTGAATTTCTTATGGAGTAAGGCCTCATTTACACTGCTGCTGGTAAACGGACCTTTAGAGACATTTGGGCACTTTTTTCAGCTGGCCCTCAACTCTCCTCTATGTTATCTTATCAGTGCATTTACACAGGGCCGTTTAAGGTAATTTCCAGGCAGTTGAGTTTAACTACTTCAGCCCCGGAAGGATTTCACACTTTAGGACCAGAGCCCTTTTTGCGATTCGGCGCTGCGCCGCTTTAACTGACTTGCGCGGTCGTGCGACGTTGTACCCAAACAAAATTTGCGTCCTTTTTTTCCCACAAATAGAGCTTTCTTTTGGTGGTATTTGATCATCGCTGTGTCATTTCTGATCGCCGCTATAAACAAAAGAAGAGCGACAATTTTGCAAAAAAAAAAAAACAAATTTCTTACTTTTTGCTAAAATACAAATACAAAAAAAAACATTTTTTTTCATCAGTTTTGGCCGATTTATATTCTTCCTCATATTTGTGATAAAAAAAATTGCAATCGGCGTTTATTGATTGGTTTGCGCAAAAGTGGCCGCGTTTACAGATGATGAGAATTAATTTTTGGGGTTTATATATTTTTTTTATTTTTTACTAGTAATGGCATCGATCTGCGATTTTTAGAGGTACTGCGATATTTCAGCGGACATGTCGGACCATTTTGACACTTTTTTGGGACCATTGGCATTTATACAGCGATCAGTGCTATAAAAATGCACTGATTACTGTGTAAATGCCATTGGCAGTGAAGGGGTTAACCTGCGGGGGGGGGGGCTCTAAGGGTTAACTGTGTTCCCTGGGCGTGTTCTAACTGTGTGTGGGCTGCCCTAGCAGGGGAAGGGAAGTGATCACAGCTTCCATGTAGAAGAAGGCTGTGATCACAGCCCTTCCCCCTCTCACAGAATGGAGGTCCGTGCTTACTTACACGGACCTCCGTTCTTTCACTCCAGGGGGGGCATCGCGGGTAGCCGATCGAGTCCGCCACACCCGCTCCCTGGCCCTCCCCAAACACAGTGAGCGTGTGGGCGTGCCTCCGGCAGCGCGAGTGCGCTCAAAGTGCGTGATCTCGCAGCCGCCCTCGTATGACGGCGGTTTGCGTTATCGAGCCACTTTGTCGCCGTCAACTGGCGGTTGGCGGTCGGCAAGTGGTTAAAGGCTTTTTTTGGAATGCAAAAAAATGGGTTCAGAGGCATTTGAAACACCAAACAGCTTGTAAACGCCGCTAAACGCGCCTAAACGCAGTAACTCGCGTCTAGGACTGTTTCATTTACAGGCGTCTCCATTAAAAAAAAGAACGCTCCTGGGCACGAACACGGCAAAACGCTGCTAAACATGGCTAAACGCGGCATGCAAAACACGGCAAAACGGCCATTTTAGACGCCGGCTTCTAGCTGTCAAAAAAAAATCGTTCAGGAGAGGTTGAAATAGCGTCCCGTGTAAATGGAGCCTTAATGAAGTGTATTACTATAGCTGTATTCCCAGTGAACTCAGAGTTGAGAGCAAACTTTGTTTATTCCTCTAGATGAAGGAGAAGAGTGACCATTCAGTTCAAGTGTAATCAAGTTAACCTTGGAGGTTATTTATTACAAATGCTGCCTCTGCAGTCACAGCCGACACTCGGATATCTTTCTGTCTGATCCTTTCGCCACAGGCATACCTGATTTAGAATTTTCTCCAAAAGCGTGCAGCAACAGCCCTGTAGAAAGGGGAGTCTCTGTTCCCCTGAAACGCATTCGCTTGATTTAATTTGTTGCTATCCTAAATAAAGTGTCTTTTCAAACCCACATTTACTGGATACCGGGCCCGCCTTTATATCCACACTCCTAGATTCCATGTGGAATCGACCATAAGACCTTATCCCTAAGCAGCAGCCCAGGCCCCAATTACCTCCTTTCAAGCCAGGCACTAAACTTTGGAAGGGAATTCTCCCTACCAGCCCACATCTTCAACTACTTACACACAGTGACTGATTGAATCAGTCCAGTGCAATCTCCACCCTCAAAGATATATTACAAATGAACATTCTGGTCAACCTCTACGGTCAGGGAGCAATGGTGTGTTACCCAAAGGAGAAGCAGCCAGCTAGCAGTGGAAGCAGAGACTGTAGCAGGTGACTTGGTAGTGATGGAACAGTAAAGCCTCGTACACACGGGACGACTATTGCATACTACAAGTCGTACTAACGACCGCTGTATGCGATATCGATCGTTCGTATGCGCGATTAGAACAGTCGAACATACGACGGTCGTGCTAAAGAGTTGTATGAGCAGACTAGAAAACTTGCTCGTACCAACAAGCGGTCATACGACCGCTGTATGGTGTGTACCGAGAAGTTGGTACAACAAGTTGTATTGTGCAAAACACGCATGCTCAGAAGTCAGGAACGGCCGGATGCTAATTACATGCACCTGAAGGTTCTTCTGTGCTCGTACGATCATGTAGTGCAGTCAGTATGCTAGATACAACAGCCAACATACGATTTGCGACGATCGTACGTACGATCGTCGTCCTGTGTGTACGAGGCTTTAGTATTTCATGTTCCCCACTTAGTGGTAGGGTCTCTTTATTCACCTGCTGAGGTATAAGTCTTGTCTATGGACCGAGCCTGTGGTCACAGTGTGCAAAGCTTTGCAAAGAGAAGTACGGTGGTTTGCCTGTGTGCCCCAAGGGCAGCATCTAATTAAACGTGCAGACTTTATGTGTGAGACATGCTGGTAGAGTTATGGTAAGTATTTGTTAAGCAATATTTCTTAAAATGCTATGGAATTATATGTTAGGGCGGATAGGAACAGACCTAACCACCGGCTGAGGAGGGGACACCTTCCTTCTGTGAGTGTGTGAGGCTCTAGTGTAAAGTGGCCTCTGGCATGGAGTCGTCTATGCCCACACAAAGTAAGAAACTCGGGTATACAATTTGTTGGCTTGTGGTTCCCAGTGGCTCCTAGGGGGTGATAAGTGAAACCTCCCAATAAGCTGACCAATCTTGAGGAGTTTTATCACAGTGGGTTGGGTCAGAACTAATAAATATAATCAGCAACATTCCAGAAGGCTCTTTCAAAGTTTGGAAGCTTTGAAGATGATGTTGGCCCTTAGTTGTGGGACTTCGGGGCTCTTTTCAAGGTTGTAAAGAAAGATTAAAAGACTGTATGAAGGAAAACCTAGCCTATGCTGTCCTAAGTGAGCAAAAAATTGTTAGGGAATGTGGAGACACACTAGAACCTCCACTGGCTGGACTAAAGCCCCGTACACACGGTTCGACGATCGCATACAACAGGTCGTACTCACGACCGTTGTATGCGATATTGATCGTTCGTATGCGCGATTTGAACAGTCGAACATACGACGGTCGTACAAGGGAGTTGTATGAGCAGACTAGAAAACTTGGTTGTACCAACAAGCGCTCATACGACCGTTGTATCGTGTGTACAGAGCAGTTGGTACAACAAAGTTGTATTGTGCAAAACACGCATGCTCCAAAGTCAGGAATGGCTGGATGCTAATTACATGCACCTGAACTTTCTTTCCCCGGACGTACGATCGTGTAGTGCAGTCAGTATGCTGCATACAACAGCCAACATACGATTCGACGCGATCGTACGTGCGATCGTCGAACCGTGTGTACGGGGCTTTACACATCTGGAACAGAGAATGCACAAGAACATCATCCAGATAGTGTAGTTTTAAAAAAAAAATAGACTCTGCTCTACCTTTCCGGTACTTCTTCTCCACCCCCCCCCCCTTCTTTTCTTCTAGTTCAACCTCATGACCTTTGCCTTGCCATGAAAGGAGAGGGGAGCAGTATTAAAAGTTAATGGTAATGGCTGTATTATGGAGATATATATTAGTTATTAAACAGCATTTGCTCTGGGAAACATTAGGACAGGCTTGCTTTAAAAAGGTCAAAAGCAAAATGACCTAATCTATAGAAACCAATCAGAAGTAACCTCTGACTTTAATAATATGAAATTTGACAGTTTGCTATGGATTTCTACACTTTGAGGTTGCTCTTTGTATGGCCTTATTAAATAAATCCACTAATGTGCTATAAAGAATTGATTTTATTTTAAAGAGGTTTGCACTGGTCATACAGTTATCTAAACTTTAATAGCAATTTTTTTTTTCTTAAAATATATTTTTTAAAAGTCTATTGCAAGATATAGTACAATTATAAGGATTTTACCTAGCCAGAATTTTATAACAATTTGCTGTCAGTGGTTGTCAAAATATAGGCTGAAGATAAAAGAGATTCAACTCTAATAAAAGCTCTGTGAGGTCTCTGATTAGAGTAAAACAAGTTTTGTGAACTTTTATTCTTGGGTTTAAAAAACTGCAAAGATTCTATAGATGCTGTAAAATGGACCAGGCTTTGGACTCTGAAACAGAAGTCACATGCATCTCAAAGCTGCTTAAAGCTTTGCAAAAGCTTGCTGTTCACACTGCTATTATACAAACTGAACCCCTAGCCTTTAAGATTAGTACACACTATTCGTTTTTGTTTTTTTTCGTTCAACCCAGCAGGCCAAATAAAAATAATTGAAGAGCTCAGAAGCAGCCGCTGTACTAACTATGCAATGTTAGTACAGTGATCTCCTCCGCTTAGCTATTGTGTTCTGACAGGGGGATGCCCCCCCGAGGACTGGTCAGATGCCGATCGGCAGACATTTTTCATGCCCTTTCGACTATCAGATGGGCTGCCATACACGCGGGCAGAATGTCTGGCCGAATGTTTTCAGTGAACCTCCCTATGCCGCCCGATATTCGGCCCGTGTGTACGGTCCTTAAAGCTAAATTTGGCCAGGAGAGTTTTTTTGTGTGCAAATTTTGTTGTGATGGTCGTTTTAAACCAAATTAAGGTTTCAGTTTAGGGATAGGGAAGGTTTAATTTAGTTTTAGATGACAACCAATCTATTTTCTTTTTTTGAAGCCCAAAAGTACCACATCTTTTATATTTTATGTGTATTACTTTTTCTTTACCAGTTTTCATTTATCTCCCTCTGTCCCGAAGGCGGGGAACATTGGGTCATGTCTAATCATGTGTACACAATGGACTATAGTAAGTGGATGTTGAGGAACCATAAAATATAGGGGTTGGCTGGGTTATTTCTATTCATTCATAGAATAGAAATTCATTTTAGAGTGTCATGCATTGCTTTGAAAACCTCCTTGCACGAGAATCTCAAGCTGTGTGTAGCTATCTACAAGGTTTAGCATGAGGATTGTCTGCTGTGTATTGTAAATCATCTGCTATCTTGGTAAGTTCAACAGACAGACATATCGTTTTAGAGAAAATAAATGCAAAAAATGTTGTATCTCTCTTATGTATATATAAATGTACCTACTTATCAATTTGTTATGTTTCCCGAGGCCTGGTTCACACCTATGCAGTTTGCTTTCGATCGGTTTCTGCAGTGCTTTTTGCACATGCGTTTTACTTGTTTGTGCCTTTTTTTGGCCAATTTGTTGTTGCTAAAAAATACATAAAAAATGCATCAAAAAGCACACATCAGGTATTTCTGCAAAGTCTCCATTGAAGTCTATTGAACCAAAAATGCACCTTTTTGCGCTTAAAAAGTCCCTGACCTTTTCCAAAAACTGAGCGGCTGAAAAACGCACAGATGTGAACGTGTCCCATAGGAAACCATGTAAAATGAACTGTAGTGCGTTTCTGCAAAAAGCCCCGGTGTGAACCAGACCTGAAACATTAGGGACTATGGCGAGTGGACCTTTCTTGAACCAAAAACACAACTGATAGACTAGAGAGCTCTCTTCATCTGAACAGATACGGATTCTTTACATGGTATATATGCCCATGTTTATAGGGTGGTCCTAAAGATAACAAAATCAGCTTTAGCTGTAATATTCTGATCTAGACAGTGGCGACTGGTGCTAAACTTTTTAGGGGGGCAGCAAGCAACCCCCCCCCAGCTCCACCCGCACTCAGCCGATCCACGGTGATGGTCCCCTGCACTCACTCCTCCACGGTAACAGTCCACGGCTTCCTCGGCTTCTCCTCCTGGCCAACCCGATCCGCCTCCTGTCCTGATTGGCCAGGAGGAGAAGCCAGAAGACAATAGTGAATATTAATTTGTTATTGTCACAAGTGGGTGACATCCTTTTTTCAATCCTCCGGCTCTAATCACGTGGCTTGTAAAAAAAAAACTCATACGCTAGCACTATTCAACCCACCTGCTCTAAACAAAGGTTGTCCTAAGCCCGCCCCAGTTTGGGCAGTGAAAGTAGAAGCGGCATCTCTTTGTCGCTTTGCTTTCTCTTCCTGTCAGCTTGCGTCTTGTCACCACATGAACTGATTCTCTCCATGTGCTGCTTCCTCCTCTGACTTTCCAACTTGGCTGGAAGAAGCAGATACCAGTTCAAATTCAGGCACTTACAACGCTTGCAGTGAAGGAAAAAAAACACCCCAACTGAAATTTAAACTGATAGAGGTTCTAACTCTTCTCTGTTCTTAAAGTGGATTTTCATCCATTTTTTAAAGTTAGACTCATTATAATGCCCATCATAGTGTATTAATAATTGGATATTAAATCTTTAAATTTTTAAAGTGCTTCCAATTGTAGCCACCTAGGCGAGTGACATAATTAGGATATCTCATTGACTTCTGGGATATCAGTGTCATTGATTCCAGGAGTCTTCAGGCATCCTAAATCTGCGGTATTCAAAGACCAACAGCAACCTCTAAATAACAACAAACGCTGCACAGTGTCCGTATTACACAGGCCTAAGACCAGAAGGTACATGCTGGGTAGCCAGGTGTACAAAATCCCGGAAGTGAATGGGCGCTGGCTTTGCTTGCCCACAGCCATGATAGCCGCCACCAGAATTGCTGAAGGAGAAAATAAACTAAAAAATAGGCAAGTATAGATTATATGTACATGTATGACATTATCCAAATTAGATGTAACGATTCATGCATAATTGTAAATATTTTATTATATATTTTCATGTGACAACACTGAAGAAATGACACTTTGCTACAATATAAAGTAGTGAGTGTACAGCTTGTATAACAGTGTAAATTTGCTGTCCCCTCAAAATAACTCAACACACAGCCATTAATGTCTAAACCGCTTGCAACAAAAGTGAGTACACCCCTAAGTGAAAATGTCCAAATTAGGCCCAATTAGCCATTTTCCCTTCCCGGTGTCATGTGACTCGTTAGTGTTACAAGGTCTCAGGTGTGAATGG
>BLSH010471305.1:401482-415167 GCA_018402905.1 Glandirana rugosa
GAGATCGGATACAGACAGAAGGAGGAGTTGATCAGTTACTTAATCATTCTTCTTTTTAGAATTCGGTTTTTGGGGAAAGTGAACAGATTTAGACGTAAGTACACTGTAAGGTCCAGGTTTCACAAGGCAGAAGGAGTGACATCTCTTCTCCTCAGGTAGATTTCCACAGGTGTAGTGACGGATCAACTGCTCCTATGAAATGTAACCGACAGATCATTACCTCAGGGGAGACGTTACGACCTAGTGGTCAACAGTGAGGACCTTCCTGTACCCAATGTCTATCACAACTCGCTTGGGCCTGACATTGCAAGCCCAGGCATGGCTTGAAAGCCCACAGGCACCGTGCCTGGGGAACCCCGGACCGAACCCGAATGATTTTTGAAATGTCCGGGTCCGTGCCACGGACACCCGAAAGTTCGGTACGGACCCGAACGTTACAGTCCGGGTTCGCTCAACACTATCTGTAACCCATGTCCTTCCAGGAGTGACAACTGGTGATCCAGCATTGCAGAGGGGACTCCATTACTAGACAGCCAATGTAAAGTATCCTCGTCAACTAGGCAGTGATGTGGACACCTTTAGATGGACTCCTCTTCTCTACAGTGAGGAAGACGGAACACTTTGGACCTGGAATGTCACATGAATGCAGATTTAGACAAGTGAAAGGGGTTTTTGGCTTAAGATTTTTCTTCTTACTAATTCATTGACTAGTTGAGGAGGAAGACAGACATAGGCTAGAGAGGTTAATTACAGGAATTCAACTGCAAGTCCTTCTCCACAGTGAATTGCAACGTTTGCGTTAAAAAATGTAAAATGACCTATGACATGCCAGGCTCCAAGTCTTTTATCTACTAGACCAGGGTTTCTCAACTTTTTTACCTTGTTGTCATGGTCTAGCCTAAAGCTTTCTGTTTGTGAATTGTTACCTCCTAGCTCTGTGATTCCATTCACATGTGCTGCTTTCTTCTCTGTTCAACTAAGGGCGTTGCCTGCTCTGCTGTGGATTTACAACCTCTTCCCTTCTGTCACTTCCCGGGTTGTCTCCCAGTCTGCTTTCCTACATATATAGACATGCTCAGAGCCGCCTGGGTTGATTTAGTAACTTCCTGGTTCTCTTAGCTCCTGTTTGCGCAGTGTTTCCTGTATTCAATGTCTGACTCCCCATGTACCAACCCCAGCTTCGTCTTTCATTTGTGCTTGTCTGCCACCTGCCCTGACCTTGACTTGTTTTTCGGATCCTCTTCTGTCTCCTGTCATCTGTACTCTACACACACAGCTGGTCTCCATATCATCAGCTTGCTCTATCTGTGGGCCGTGACCTGGCTCCAGCTTACTGCAAGTCCATCCTTACCATCAGGGATCCTGTGGAAGAAGCAGGATGGGGCTTAGACTCTATGCCCTAGAAAACCCCAGGTTGGCATTCTACAAGGGCTCACTACCAAAGAAACCTGACACGTGGAGGATCTCTTGGCAAAATGCTTTAGATCTCAGGGAACCCTTGAAAAAAATTCACACCTACAGCTCATGGAACATCAGTGTGATCAGCAAGCTGTTGATATAACAACAATTATTGTAGAACCATTATTACATAAAATAATAAATATTACACTTTATCCCTTTGATGTTGAACTTGGGTATGTGTTTTCTTCATAGATGCTTAATTCTGGGTCATACTTATGTGGCTATGTGCCCCCTCAGGGGTGGCTGGAAGTTGTGGTTCTCCTTCTGCCTTCAATCCCACCATATCTCACACATCCGGAGTCACTGAACAGGTGGGCTTTTGTTTTTGTTTGTTTTATTTAGGGGGTTACCTTGGATGGGGAAAAGGGGTGACTGTGGGATGCCCCAAAGAATCAATACATGGGACCTTCTATATACACACTGTATACACACACTTCACTTCCTCCAGCACTTCACTTGCACACCGTTACTCCTTTCACTTCTCTCCAGCACTTTACTTGCAGACTGTTCCTCCTTTCACTTCTCTCCAGCAGTTAACTTGGAGACTGACCTGAAGGGAAATTTATTAGGCTCACATATCTCCTTTCTCTTCACCACAGCTAGAACATGGTGAGGCCTGCACTTCAGTCAGCAGGACCTCCGGACTACCCATTACAGGCTAGGTTCAAGGACCCCTCAAGTGTAGCTTAGTACATTGGTGCTAGCTGGGCCTTTGATGGACTACCACTCCCATCCCATCCCTCTTCCAGGTCTGCTTTCCTCTCAGTGACACTCCTTCCCCTGACTGACTTCTGAGACCTCCGCAGACTGTCCACTATTCCTCTCCCAGCCTGCTCCAGCCTGGTCCTCCGCCTCCCAGGGTCTGTCACTCACCGACTCCAGTGAATACTTTAAAGTGTACTCAGTAGCACCTCTGCTACTCCCTTGTGCAGCTCCAGGAATCAACTCCACTCCTGGCTGCACCCGAGCCTCCAGACCTCAAGGTCACCCCCCCCCCCCAGACTGGAGGCTCCCTCCTGGGTAGAGGCCTCCACAGGGCCTCTGCAATATTCTCCTCACTTCCATCCGAACTCTCCTCCCCCTGCTGGGCAGATCACAGTATTTAAGGAGGCCTGCCCCCTGCCAGTCTAAGATGGAGATTGGTCAGGGCTCCTTAACATACACAGAAATTGACACCTCCTCATCCATCCCCCCTTCCAGCACTTTCTGGAACCAAGGGGAGGTGTATCCAAGGGGTGTCTCTTCCTGCAATCTCCAGCCCACTCTGAGCCACTCCCCAGCCCAGATCAAAACATTCAGGCCTGCAATTTATGTCAGGCCTGACAAAATTTTGCCTCTCCTAGCAAAAAGACCTCTCAAAAACGCCTACATTATGGGGGCGCGATACTTATAAGCACACACAAAATTTCAAAAATTAGATTATTTTGGTCCTTGATGCCTGTTAAACAAGACAAAAGTTTGCTATCACATGTAAGCAGTAGAAAATGGCAGGAAAACATTTAGTGCCTTTTTGTGAAAGGCAAGATATTCTTCTTTGACTGAAATCCAGATTTTTTTCAGGGATAGATCATTAAACCTCATCTTGAGGGTACGATGCAGACTGCAGGTCACAAAGTTCTTCCTGATCTTTTTAAAACCTAGTTCTCTGGCTGAACAGAAGAGCCAGTGAAAGGGCCCTCATTCAGTTATACATTTGTGTTAAAAGGGAAGGAAAATAATGGTCAATTTTGCTCTGGATTTCAATTAGACTTGAAACCGGCTAATATCCTTCCTCACTCCTAAGACCAAGCAACAGAGGGCAAATCTCCAGATTTCTATTTGCAACATTGCTATTCCAACTATTAAAATTCCTCCAAGTATCTAGTCACTTAAATGCAGGATATTTTCTCCAGAATCTTGCAGAGACTTATTCAACTGGTTCAAGGGATGAAAAATGTCAGCTAAGTAGGCAAGGTTCTACAGCCATTCTTCATCTTCAAAGCACTGAACAAAATCTTACCAACTCATTACTTGAAAGTACACCTTTAATTCTTTCAGCTCAAACACTCTGTGGAAAACACGTCCTCAGCTAAACCATCTAGTTTCTGTATGTAGAAGGAGATTTAAGTGGTATTTGTTGATGGTTTCACAACATTTTAAACATTCTTGAGTGAGCTGGTCTTTATTTAATAAACGTAACCATTTTCTTTTTGTATAGCCCAGAAAATCTTTTATTTCAGTTTCAAAAGATTTTTGATATTGTCTAGGAATAAAGCAGTGACTTTCATGGAACCAGCCATTGATCGGGCACTATCAGTACAGATGCAAAGCTAATCCTTACAAGACCAAGGCCATTTCATTCCATATATGCAGACAAAACATTAAATATACTGTATCTTGACCCTTGGTTGTTTCAGGCAACTCTTTGCAGCAGAAAAAGTTAACTTGAATTTTATCATTTTTTCAAATCGTACAAGTGATACAAAATAGCATGCATTGGTAATATCGGTGGGCACATCAACCTGGATAGCAGAGATGTTGTTTTACAGGATATCTGACAAGACCTCTTTCACATCCTGTGCCATCAATATGTCAACTCATCATATGAATTGAGAGTAGAACCTTTACAAGTTCTCTTAGGCTGGAGAACTCCCTGTTGAAGTCACTTGAGGTGACGAAACCGGTAGGAGGGGCTGACGAGGTCGATGGATGAGGTTTGATCACGTAGCCACAGAGAGGAGTGCTGGACCCCGCGTCTGCCTGAAGGAGCTGCAGATCCCAGGGACAGGTGACGGATCGGCACTGGCCACTCTTTTTAACACAAAGGCATTTTATTCATTATGTAAATGTGAGTGTTTTAATGAAAATGTTTAAATAAATGCTTTGTGAAATGGGATTACGCAATGTTTGGCATTATTTCATCTTTGCATGTAACCTGTGGAATGTGGTGGGGATGAAATGAAGCCATGAATAGTTTAATGAAAATATCTGGAGAAGCTCTGGGATCTATCTGGATTTTAAAACACCCTCTAATATAGTGATTGAGTTGTCAAAGGCGTGATACAAGCGCCCTTAAGGTGAGAGCACATCTGGCGGTGGGCACAGGGTGCTGTGTGTTAACTTGGAATAGTCTCACCAGCTGGAATGAACGATCTGATGGTATATGGTGACTCATAATACTGGATAAAGTGTATACCACGCTGTGGCTAGAATGGCTGTTAGCCTATCGGGGGCTGATTCACATGGACTTATGAATGCATGAACAATGCACTAGAAGCACCTTGTATGACAGTGGCATATTTGTATTTTTGTATTTTGCACATTTCTGATTTCACTATATGCACTTTATATGTGAATAGTTGTTAAGATTTGTTATACACAGCTGCGTTGGTGACCTCTTCCTCCTCCTCTGCCTTCGCCTTGTGCTTACACTGAGCCCCCGGTGTCATTTGGGAATGCCCTCAGCAGCGCATCTACCAGTGTACGCTTGTAGTCGCGCATCTTCGGATCAACCTCCAGTGAGGGAATTAAGGATGGCACATTGTCCTTGTAATGGGAAGTGGGTAGGGGGGTACTTCCTCTTTCTCTCCAGTGTTTGGGAGATGGACAGCTGTAAGCTTCCATGGGACCATGGTGTGGAAATGCTTGGGGACGGTGGCGGATATGGTGGCGTTGCTGTCACATCGTCTGTTTGCTGGGTGGCAGAAAAAGGCAGAGGCAGCAGCAGAAGAGGAAGCAGGAGGAGCCCAAGACCTTTCTTGGATTTTGAGGTGCTTATTCCACTGCAGCTTGTGCTTTGCATGTAGATGCCTGGTCATGCAGGTTGTGCTCAGGTTTAGAACATTTATGTCTCGCTTCAGGCTCTGATTGCACAGCGTGCAAACCACTCATGTCTTGTCGTCAGCACCTTGTCTGAAGAACTGCCACGCCAGGGCACTCCTTTGAGCTGCCTTTGGTGTGCTAGGTGACTGGGTAGTAGCAGGCATACTGTCTAGGGGACGGTCGCTCCGCTTTTGCAACCTGCTTCCTCTTTTGCTGTGTTGGTGTCTCTGTGCGACCATCACCTCTTCCTCCAAACTGCACACGTCACTCGCATGACCTTCATTTCATGTGGGATCTAGGACCTCATCATCCTCCACATCATCTTACACCCACTCTTCACCACTGCCCTCCTTGTCAGTCTGCACACTGTAGAAAGCCGCAGCAGTTGGCACCTGTGTTTCGTCATCATCAGAGACGTGCTGCGGTGGTGTTTCCATGTCCTCATCCTGTAACAGAAGTGGTTGGACATCGGTGCACTCAATGTTTTCCACTTCTGGGGCAGGGCTATGTGGATGGCCCAAGGAATGCACACCAGCAGAGTCATAAAAAAAGCATAAGAGACTGCTGCGTGACTTGGGGCTCAGACTGTTTGGCTGATTTACAAGGGGCTGAGGGGAAAGACAGATGGCCATGGGGATCAGGTGCCAACTCTGAGCTTTCAGAAAGGGACTGGGTGGGAGACAATGTGAAGGAACTGGAGGCATTGTCAGCCACCCAATCTACTATCGCCTGTACTTGTTCTGGCTTCACCACTCATTGAGCGGCATTCAGGCCTACCATATAACGTTGAAGGTTCTGTAGGCTACTCGCACCTGAGGAAGGTGTTTCACTTGTGTGTGTAGCTGGCACAGATCGACCACGTCCTCTCCTTGCAACAGGAGCTTCACCAACACCAGCAGCACCACGACCACGACCACGTCCCTTATTTGACGCTCTCCTCATTCTGGGCGCAAATGTACTATTTAGCACAAATTTATATTACTTTTTATAATGCTAATCTGTCCCTCACACCAGCAGCAGGATTGTCTCCCTACACTAGTATGAGATGATTTTATAACGCTAATCTGTTCTTCACACCAGCAGCAGGAACCTCTCCCTACATCAGTATGAGGTGATTTTATAACGCTAATCTGTCCCTCACACCAGCAGCAGGAACCTCTCCCTACACTAGTATGAGATGATTTTATAACGCTAATCTGTCCCTCACACCAGCAGCAGGAACCTCTCCCTACACTAGTATGAGATGATTTTATCATGCTAATCTGTCCCTCACACCAGCAGCAGGAACCTCTCCCTACACCAGTATGAGATGATTTTATTACGTTAATCTGTCCCTCACACCAGCAGCAGGAACCTCTCCCTACACCAGTATGAGATGATTTTATAATGCTAATCTGTCCCTCACACCAGCAGCAGGGACCTCTCCCTACACTAGTATGAGATGATTTTATAACACTAATCTGTCCCTCACACCAGCAGCAGGGACCTCTCCCTACACCAGTATGAGATAATTTTTTAATGCTAATCTGTCCCTCACACCAGCAGCAGGAACCTCTCCTTACACTAGTATGTAGAGTTGAGCGAACCCAGACTGTAAAGTTCAGGTCCGTACCGGACTTTGGGGTGTCCATGCCCCGAACCCCACATTTGAAAAAAAGTCCAGGTTCGGGTTCGGTATTCGGGTATTTTGCGTGCCTGTTCTATAGCTGCAGGGCCGCCAATCAACAAGCATTTTACACATTTACCATTAGAAGCCATCACAGCCATGCCTACTAATGGCATGGCTGTGATTGGCCAGTGCATCATGTGACCCGGACTATTTTTGACGCCTGTTATATAGCTGCAGGGCAGCCAATCAACAAGCGTTTCACTTGTTTGCCCTTAGAAGCCATCACAGCCATGCCTACTAATGGCATGGCTGTGATAAGCTAGTGCATCATGTGACCCAGCCTCTATATGAGCTGGAGTCACATATGCCGAGTGTCACATCGTCTCAGGCTAGTGTAGGGAGAGAATGCTGCTGGCGCTGTGAGGGACAGATTACCGATCTAATATCATCTCATCCTGCATTACAGACAGATTCCTGGCGGTGCTGTGAGGGGAAAGATTAGCGTTCTAAAACCACCTGATACTGGACTAGGTAGAGATTACTAGTGCTGTGAGGGATAGATTACCGATCTAATTTCATCTCATCCTCCATTACAGACAGGTTCCTGGCGGTGCTGTGAGGGGAAAGCTTAGCGTTCTACAACCATCTGATACTGAACTAGGTACAGTTTACTGGTGCTGTGAGGGATAGATTACCGATCTAATATCATCTCATCCTCCATTACAGACAGGTTCCTGGCGGTGCTGTGAGGGGAAAGCTTAGCGTTCTAAAACCATCTGATACTGGACTAGGTACAGCCTGCTGGTGCTGTGGGGGACAGATTATTGTTTTAAAATCATCTCCTACTGCTATAGGAAGAGGTCCCTGCTGGTGCTGTGAGGGACAGATTATTGTTCTAAAATCATCTCCTACTGCTATAGGGAGAGGTTCCTACTGGTGCTGTGAGGGACAGATTATTGTTCTAAAATCATCTCTTAGTGTTAGAGGGAGAGGTTCCTGTTGCTCCTGTGAGGGACAGATTATTGTTCTAAAATCATCTCATCATACTGCTACAGGGAGAGGTTCCTGCTGGTGCTGTGAGGGACAGATTATGGTTCTAAAATCATCTCCTACTGCTAGAGGGAGAGGTTCCTGCTGCTCCTCTGAGGGACATATTATTGTGCTAAGATCATCACCTAGTGCTATAGGGAGAGGTTCCTGCTGGTGCTGTGAGGGACAGATTGTTGTTCTAAAATCATCACATACTGCTAGAGGGATAGGTTCCTGCTGGTGCTGTGAGGGATAGATTACCAATCTAATTTCATCTCATCCTCCATTACAGACAGGTTCCTGCTGGTGCTGTGAGGGGAAAGCTTGGCGTTCTACAACCATCTGATACTGAACTAGGTACAGTTTACTGGTGCTGTGAGGGATAGATTACCGGTCTAATATAATCTCATCCTCCATTACAGACAGTTTCCTGGCGGTGCTGTGAGGGGAAAGCTTAGCATTCTAAAACCATCTGATACTGGACTAGGTGCAGTTTACTAGTGCTGTGAGGGACAGATTATTGTTCTAAAATCATCTCCTACTGCTATAGGGAGAGGTTCCCACTGGCGCTGTGAGGGGCAGATTGTTGTTCTAAAATCATCTCTTACTGCTAGAGGGAGAGGTTCCTGCTGCTCCTGTGAGGGACAGATTATTATTCTAAAATCATCTCATCATAGTGCTACAGGGAGAGGTTCCTGCTGGTGCTGTGAGGGACAGATTATTGTTCTAAAATCATCTCCTACTGCTAGAGGGAGAGGTTCCTGCTGCTCCTCTGAGGGACAGATTATTGTTCTAAAATCATCACCTAGTGCTATAGGGAGAGGTTCCTGCTGGTGCTGTAAGGGACAGATTGTTCTAAAACCATCACATACTGCTAGAGGGAGAGGTTCCTGCTGGTGCAGTGAGGCACAGATTATTGTTCTAAAATCATCACCTAGTGCTATAGGGAGAGGTTCCTGCTGGTGCTGTGAGGGACAGATTGTTGTTCTAAAATCATCACATACTGCTAGAGGGAGAGGTTCCTGCTGGTGCTGTGAGGGATAGATTACCAATCTAATTTCATCTCATCCTCCATTACAGACAGGTTCCTGGCGGTGCTGTGAGGGGAAAGCTTAGCGTTCTACAACCATCTGATACTGAACTAGGTACAGTTTACTGGTGCTGTGAGGGATAGATTACCAGTCTAATATAATCTCATCCTCCATTACAGACAGGTTCCTGGTGGTGCTGTGAGGGGAAAGCTTAGCATTCTAAAACCATCTGATACTGGACTAGGTACAGTTTACTAGTGCTGTGAGGGACAGATTATTGTTCTAAAATCATCTCCTACTGCTATAGGGAGAGGTTCCTGCTGGTGCTGTGAGGGACAGATTATTGTTCTAAAATCATCTCCTACTGCTATAGGGAGAGGTTCCCACTGGCGCTGTGAGGGACAGATTATTGTTCTAAAATCATCGCTTACTGCTAGAGGGAGAGGTTCCTGCTGCTCCTGTGAGGGACAGATTATTGTTCTAAAATCATCTCATCATACTGCTACAGGGAGAGGTTCCTGCTGGTGCTGTGAGGGACAGATTATTGTTCTAAAATCATCACATACTGCTAGAGGGAGAGATTCCTGCTGGTGCTTTGAGGCACAGATTATTGTTCTAAAATCATCTCCTACTGCTATAGGGAGAGGTTCCTGCTGGTGCGGTGAGGGGCAGATTATTGTTCTAAAATCATCAGATACTGCTAGAGGGAGAGGTTCCTGCTGCTCCTGTGAGGGACAGATTGTTCTAAAATCATCACATACTGCTAGAGGGAGAGGTTCCTGCTGGTGCAGTGAGGGGCAGATTATTGTTCTAAAATCATCACCTAGTGCTATAGGGAGAGGTTCCTACTGGTGCTGTGAGGGACAGATTATTGTTCTAAAATCATCTCCTACTGCTAGAGGGAGAGGTTTCTGCTGCTCCTGTGAGGGACAGATTATTGTTCTAAAATCATTTCATCATAGTGCTACAGGGAGAGGTTCCTGCTGCTCCTTTGAGGGGCAGATTACTGTTCTAAAATCATCACATACTGCTAGAGGGAGAGGTTCCTGCTGCTCCTGTGAGGAACAGATTATTATTCTAAAATCATCTCATCATAGTGCTATAGGGAGAGGTTCCTGCTGGTGCTGTGAGGGACAGATTATTGTTCTAAAATAATCTCCTACCGTTAGAGGGAGAGGTTCCTGCTGCTCCTGTGAGGGACAGATTTTTGTTCTAAAATCATCTCATCATAGTGCTACAGGGAGAGGTTCCTGCTGCTCCTGTGAGGGACAGATTATTGTTCTAAAATCATATCATACTGGTGTAGGGAGAGGTTCTGCTGGTGTGTCACGTACTGGTATAGGAGGCTGAGATGATGAGAGGACTCCTCTTGCGGCTAAGGGCACGGCACCCCTGGAGTTGGTGACAGGAGGTGCAATGCCCAAAGAAGCACAGGTCGCCTGCAGATGGAGCTTCAGTAGCAATTCCATGTGAGGTAGTACTCAGGATACACAGCAGAGGGAGACTGAAGCTGGTCTGGAAGTGCAAGCGGAGCTGTGGAGGAAATAAGCAAGATGCGGAGTCAAGGCCAGGCCGAGGGTCAAACACGTGGAGCAGTCCGATAAGGCAGGAGAAGTCCGTGGAACAAGCCAGGATCAGAACCAGGAGAGATGCAGAGCAGGTCAAGGCAAGCCGGGTCTGTAGCGGGTAATCAAGCACAAGAACACAGAACTCAGGAATGCAGGATACTGAGCTGAAGATAATCCAGCGATTTGTGACAGTTACTGGTGTCCTTTTATAGGCCGGTGCTTGTTGGTGATTGGTGCATTCTGCGCGCCTTAGGGACGGACGTTCGTAACGGACGATCGTTCGTTAACGGGTGCCGTTTGCTACGGCGCCTGCGCGGGACCGCGGGCCATCTTGGATACTGGAACCTTTGCCAGTTCTTCCATTCATTCTTCCCTGACAGTGCCCCCCCAAGGGGCAGCCAACGGATGCCCACACGTGCCGTTTCTCTGGAAATCGTTTGAAGAACTCCCGAAGAAGCTTAGAGGCATGCACATTAGTTGCTGGTTCCCATGAATTCTCCTCAGGAGGGTATCCCTTCCATTTAATGAGGTACTGCACATGTCTCCCTCTTCTGCGGGCATCCATAATGGCTTCCACCTCAAATTCTGTGTTTTCGCCAACCGTAACCGGTGGTGGCGGAGATTCCTCTCTTTCAGGGAAGGGGTTGGGGACCGCGGGTTTGAGCAGGGAAATGTGAAAAACTGGATGGACCTTATATGAGTCTTGGAGGTTGAATTCAAAGGCTACTGGATTAATTTCATGTTTAATCTCAAAGGGTCCGATAAACCTTGGGCCCAATTTCCGAGATGGGCATGTGATCTTGAGATTTGCCGTGGAGAGCCAAACCTTATCCCCAACCTTCAG
Organism: Glandirana rugosa; assembly: GCA_018402905.1. Lineage (NCBI taxonomy): Eukaryota > Metazoa > Chordata > Amphibia > Anura > Ranidae > Glandirana > Glandirana rugosa. The sequence continues at coordinate 412,826 of BLSH010471305.1, forward strand.
TGCAGGACCAACTTTCCTTTTCTTGTCGAAGTGTCTCTTGTAGTCCTCCTGAGCCTTCTGCATGGTTTCTTGAAGTACCAGATAATTAGATTGAATGACGGCCAATCTATCCTGAACTGCAGGAACTGCGGCTTCTGGGACCACATCTGGTAGGAAAGCAGGGTGGAACCGTAGTTTGCCCAGAATGGGGATTGATTGGTGGATGCGTGGACAGTGTTGTTATAAGCAAACTCAGCACATGGAAGAAGAGGTGACCAATTGTCCTGGGAAAAGGAGGAAAAGCATCTCAGATATTGCTCCAGTGTTTGGTTTGTTCTTTCCGTCTGTCCGTTACTTTGCGGATGGTATGCCGAGGACAGACACACCTCAATCTTCAGAGTTTTGCATAGGGATCTCCAAAATTTGGAGGTAAACTGTACCCCTCTGTCAGAAACTATGCTGTTGGGTAGCCCATGCAGCCGTACGATCTCCTTGATAAAAAGCTGGGAGGTATCTGCGGCAGATGGAGTACTTTTCATGGGAGCGAAGTGGGCCATTTGAGACAACCTGTCAACAACTACCAGAATGGTAGTGAATCCCTCTGAAGGGGGTAAGTCCACAATGAAGTCCATCAGCAACATCTTCCAAGGTTGCTCTTGGATGGGGGGAGGCCTCAACAAGCCCCAGGTCTTGGTATTACTGCCCTTATTGCATAGACAAGTCGTGCAGAAGTTGACATAATCTTTACAGTCCTGTCGTAAGTTGGGCCACCAAAAGGATCTCTGCAAGAGTTCACAAGTTTACCGGACACCAAAGTGACCTGCAAGTGGGGAATCATGGCGTACCTTGAGTCCTTGAGGTCTCGCCCCCTGAGGAATGAAGATCTTATCTTTTTGCCACAGGAGTCCCTCATGCTTCCTCAGTGAAAGGGTCTCGGATTCAGAACATGCAGCAGAAGCCTCTTTGATTGCGGTACCCAGGTCGGGCTGAATCAGCAGAAAGTTTTGTGTGGACAAGATGGTACTAGGGGCAATTATCTCGGGAGTTTCTGGAAACATACAAGAAAGGGCATCAGCTTTCCCATTCTTTGACCCTGGGCGGTAGGTCAAATGAAAGTGGAATCTTGAAAAAAACAAGGCCCATCGAGCTTGCAGAGGTCTCAGTCTCTTAGCAATTCGGAGATATTCAAGATTTTTATGATCTGTGAATATTAAGATAGGATGGGCCGCTCCCTCCAGTAGATAGCGCCATTCTTCTAAGGCTGATTTGATGGCCAACAGTTCCCGGTCACCCACATCGTAGTTCCTTTCCGATTGAGACATCTTCCTGGAAAAGAAAGCTACTGGGTGGAGCAGAGATTTGGGCCCCTGACGTTGTGACAGGATGGCGCCTGTGGCCACTTCTGAGGCATCAACCTCGAGGACAAAGGGCAGGGCAAGATATGGGTGCTGCAGTACTGGTGCGGAAGTGAATAAAGTCTTTAATTGATCAAATGCTGACTGGGCTTCTTGGGACCAATGAAACCGGAGGGGTTGACGGGTCACTTGGGTGATGGGGGAAATGATGCTGGAGAAGTTCTTGACAAATCTTCTGTAAAAATGAGCAAAGCCCACGAATCTCTGGATGCTCTTTTTATCTGTGGGGGCCGGCCAGTTGATAATAGCAGCCACCTTCTGTGGATCCATGGAGATTCCATCTGGGGATATAATGAGGCCCAGGAATTGAATCGACAGTTTCTCAAACTCACACTTCTCTGCTTTTGCATATAGATGGTGCTGTCTCAAAGTGCACAAGACTTTCTTAACGTGTACCCTGTGTAGATCCAAGTTGGCAGAGAAGATCAGGATGTCGTCAAGATATACTATCACGAAATGATCCAAGTATTCTCAAAAAATATCATTAACAAAATGTTGGAAGGTGGCTGGGGCATTACAAAGTCCGAATGGCATGACAAGATATTCAAAATGCCCAAAACGGGTCCGAAATGCAGTTTTCCATTCATCACCCTCTCTAATGCGGACCAAATTATAGGCACCTCGTAGATCAAGCTTGGTAAAGATTCGGGCAGATCGAAATCTCTGGAACAGTTCTGGCACAAGAGGGAGTGGATAACAGTTTTTGATAGTAATTCTATTCAACTCCTGATAGTCCACACAAGGTCTGAGTGACTGATCCTTTTTCTGGACAAAGAAGATACCAGCACCAGTGGGAGAAGAAGATGGACGGATGAATCCTTTCTCAAGACTCTCATTTATGTAGAGACTAGAGTTGAGCGAACACCTGGAAGTTCGGGTTCTGCTGGTCCGTCCGAACTTCGGGACAAAGTCCGGGTCCGGGTCCGGACGGAACCCGAACGATCGCAC
>BLSH010471320.1:2274-12371 GCA_018402905.1 Glandirana rugosa
ACATGATAGTGTTTATGCCGTTGTTTGGTCCGTTTGACGAACGATCTGAAACATCAAAGTTCAAAGTTGCGTGTAGTGCGTTGAGTTTCTGCTCGTCCCGTGGGGGTAGAGCTGCTATCCCTCTACAAGATGTGTTTCGATATGTCACGTCTGTCGTATCTGGATCTCCGACGTGTCCTTAAGGACCTTGTGAGGGGGTCTATGTGGGGAGGGTGGACCGCGGTGATTTACGGGGTTATTGTCTTGACCTCGACCACGCTTCTTGTGCACGAGTGCACCTACGGACTTCCTATCAACACCAGTGACCCAGTCCGACCCTTGTGCCATCCTGCACTCCCGAGCCACCTGTCTTCTCTACCAGAGGTTCCCGAGTCAGGGTCGTAAGGGAGGTTACCCACTGCATAAGTCAGACTCATCCACCAGGTACGTGACACAATCCCTTTATGACTGTGGAAATCTCCAGTTCTGTTATTGGGGCATTTAGTGGCGCCAGGTGGGAGGGGTGTATCTGGGGGAGTGTTCCAGGAATTCCTGTGCAGCCTCTAGGTCTATGCTGTCTGCACTGTATAGCTTTGTGTAGAACATCTCCCTATCGTCGAGATGGGGGTGCCCTGCTCGTCTTTGAGTTGCGTGATGTGCGTTGAAACTTGAAACTACAAAGTCTAGCAAGCAGTTTGCCTGGTTTGTTGCCGTATTTGTGATAGTACAGATAGAGATGTGCTTTGTGGATGTCTTCTTGTGAGCTCGCCCATAGGTCAAAGTCTCTTTTAGCCGCCCGCCATGATTCTCTTTTCTGAGGGGTGTTGGAAGTCATCAGTAATCTTTGTGTGTCTCTTAATTTATCACTGGCTTCTCAATATTTTGTGCGTACCTTCTTTTTATGAGCAGCTGCAAAGGCTATGATCTTGCCCCTTAGTACTGCCTTAGCGGTCTCCCAGTAAAGAATAGGGTCAGCAAGATGTGTCTAGTTATCTTTCTCGAAATCTGCCCAGGTCTGTTTCAGTGCGGTGTCGAGTTCTCGGCTGGTAGCTAAATATGTAGGGAATCTCCAGGATCTCCCTGAGTTACGGGGTGCATCGTCCAATAGCGCAAAGGAAATGGGTGTGTGGTCTGAGATTGCTATCTCATGTATAAGAGGGTCTATGATAGATGGGAGTAGGGCTGGGTTAGCGAACAGGTAGTCAATTCTTGATAACGTATGGAGGGGTGGGGAGAAGAACGTGAATTCTCTTCCCTCTGGATGCGCCAGCCTCCATATGTCTGTCAGTTTCAGTGTTTCTGTGAAGGTGGACAGCAGAGAGTTTGGGCTAAGTATGTTGTGTGTAGGTCCGGTGCGTCCGAGTAGTTTGTTTTTGCCGTGGTGCATTACCGAATTAAAGTCTCCTCCCGTCACTAGCGGCATATGGATATATTGGGATACCTGGCGTGTTAGTGCTTGAAAGAAGGACTTGCTGGGGGGATTGGGAGCGTATATATTGGTGAGCACCAGATCTTTGTGCGCTATGTGCATGTGTATCATGAGGATTCGCCCCTGATATAACTTTATTGTTTCAGACGGACAGTGTTTGTGGATAAGGATTAATACCCCCGCTTTGCCTTTCGCAGATGCAGATCCGTGTACCTGGCCTACCCACAGTTTGTGCATGCGGTGGAAATCTTTGGCCTCTAGGTGGGTTTCCTGCAAAAGGGCAACATCAGTTTTGAGGCGTTTGAGGTGGTGTAGGATTACCATGCGTTTGTGAGGGGAACGTAGCCTTTTCATGTTCCAGGATATGAGTCTCATAGCAGTGCATACCCGTCTGTACTAGTCAGAAGTAAAATGGAGGCGGTAAAGATGTAGTCCTCTGGGTTAGTGTAGGGAACAGTTGGTGGCTCCCCGAGAGTGGGTGGGCTTTCTACAGAAGGCAACGTCTGTGGGTGATGAGTGTTTAAGGAGAGGGAAGGAGGGGGTAGGGTGACATGTGGAGTGGGTCTCCACAATGGGATCAGAGGTATGTTTGTGAGGCTAGGTATCAGTGGCAAGGGGAAATGGAACTCTTTCTCAAGTCCTTCGTAGGGGGGAGGATGAGTTGTGAGCTGGTAAACGTAAACTGCAAAAGAGATGGAACTAACTGGGAGTTAAGAACCTGCTGTCTTATGGTGCGGACTATGCTGAAATCAGCTTTGTAAGTGTACCAGGTGGTTATACCACTTACCGTTTGGAAGTCTTGCACTTCTCTTTTTTCCACATGTTGTCCACTGGCAGCGTTACCAGAGACGGGGGTTTGTGGTCAAGTCGGACAGGCAGTGGCTGAGAAAGCAAACGATGCCGGTTATGACACGTATTTAGTGGTTGACCAGGCTCCATGGCCTCAATTGCGCTCCTTCCTCTGGCGGAGCTGAAATAAAAAAATGGTGACAAGTAACATAGAAAAGGATAACGTTGTTACCCATAAACATTAAGACACGTTCTCACTGAGAGTCATAGACAGGGGTGATATCTGAAAGGGGTTTTGCCCTGTGAGTAAGGAATGATCCCTGATTTCCCAAGTGGCGGGGTTATTATCAGTGCGTGCTGCTGTGTACCGCACTTTTGAAACGTAGAGATTATCTTGGTTTAGGGTCGTTGGAGTATCTGCCTCTCTTGGGGGATCCTTGTGTGGGCTTCTTTGGTCCCTGGGAACTATTGGAGGGGTGCTGGCTGCCATTGGAGTGGGTTCCTGCATAATGTTGAAGTGGGACTGGACGTACTGCAGGGCTTCCTCTGGGTGGGAGAAGGCCTTTGATTCCCCCAGCTGGTCTGTTAATCTGAGAATAGCTGGAAAAGCCAGTGTGAATTTCACTCCTTTTTGGTATGCAGCAGAGCAAATAGGCTGGAAGGCTTTGCGTCTGCGGAGCACCTCCTGCGAGTAGTCCACGAAAATCATCAACTTGTGGCTGTCAATTTGTAGAGAGTGGGAATTGTGGAATGATTTTAAAATCATTGCTCTGTCAGCATAGTTAAGGTAGCGGGCTATGACCGCACGAGGAGTGCGCCGGTAATTTGAAGGGGTCCCCATCTGATGAGCTCTCTCCACTACACAGGGTAAAGCAATTCCCAAGACCTCAGTGATCCTATTTGCGCAGAGGCCTAGCAATGATTCTGAGCTGTAAGTTTCGGGTAGGCCTACAAAACGCAAACTGTTCCTCCTAGAGCGACATTCTAAGTCATCCAGCTTCTCTAGAATGTATTGCTGGGTTTGATGAGAGTGCCTTGCCTCAGAAAAAGTGCTTTGCTGTTCTGTCTCTATTTCTGATATGCGGTGTTCTGCCTCAGACAGCCTGCCCTCATGTTCCCTCATCTCCCTGCATAGCTGGTCTATGCCCGCTGACACTGCTCTATCCACTGCTGCAGTGATTGTTGGTGATAGGAGAGCAACCACAGCTTGTGCTATCTTGCTGTATTCTTCCTCAGGGAGAGTGTTAGGAGGAATGCCGTTTTTTCAGCCTTCCGTGAGCGTTCACGCACACCCGCGTGCACATGCGCTCGCCTGTGCGCGCCAATGGCACCAAAACTATTTAGCTGGACAGCACCCTGCAGCGGATGCTGTCCATTCTACAGCGTTCCAGTTTGTTCCCGTGGCTTGTTTTGCTAAGTCTTCCTGTACCTGTGACCCGGCTTGCCTGACCTTCGATTGAACTTTGCCTGCACTGACCCTCTGCCTCTCTACGACCACCTGCCTGCCTGACCATCTTGTACCTCAGCTGCCTACCTGTTAAGGACCCTGCCTGCACCTGATGGCCCGCTTGCCTGCTCCCTTGTACCGCACCAGCCAGCCTGTTACCGACCCGGCCTGCATCACCCCTCTTTTGTTTGCATGAGCTCCTGGAGGATCCTCACAACACCATCTGCATCCATACCAGCCATCGTGCCCCTTGTGCTCCGGAATCTCCTGTCTACTCTATAAGGGGTTCCTGAACCAGAGCCGTAAGAGAGGTTGCCCTCTGCACAATCAGACTCCACCACCAGGTACGTGACAGAAACGGACAGCCATGTCTGAGTCTGAGCAGGGGCCCTCTCTGCTGCATGAACTCTGTCAGCATTTAGACGGCCTCTCTCGAGCCGTGCAACACCAGCAAGCAGACTACACCCATCTCCAGACCCAGCTCCTGGAATTTGCCTTTCTTGCCCCATTGGGGGCTTGTCAGCTTTCAACGGAACCCATAGTGCCCTTGCCAGAATGGTTCTCAAGGGACCGTAGGAAGTTCAGAGCATTCCGCTGTGCCTGTGAACTTTATCTCAGCTTGCAGCCCGCACCTTCTCCCTGGAAACCACAAAGGTGGGGCTGGTGATTTCCCTACTTCAGGACGAACCCCAATTATGGGCCCACGGGCTCCTGGAGCAAGGGGCGCCTGAAGTATCGGACTTGTCCCAGTTCTTCCAAGCAATGGCTCGGCTGTATGAAGACCCACATCAGGCGGCCACTGCCGAAGCCTCACTCCACGCCCTCCAACAAGGCCGCCACCCAGCGGAGGAGTATGCATGGGAGTTCAGGCGTTGGAGCACCAACACGGCCTGGAATGAAGCTGCTCTGCGCCACTAGTTCCAGTGGGGCTTAGACGACCCCCTGAAGGATGAGTTGGCCCGTGTAGTGGCGCCAGCCTCCCTGGAGAGGCTCATCGACCTGGCCATCCAGGTCGATCATCGCCTTCGAGAACACAGAGCAGAAAGTGCCAAGGTGAACCTGTGACCTTCTTGGATGCTACCGCCCACTGTAGGATTTCCAAGTGGCACTCTGGCCGGCTCCGCCATACCCACCTCTCCTCCTCCGAGGCAGCCGGAACCCCAGCAGCGGGGTGTGGCACACCCGGCACTGACCGCTGAAGAGAACCAGCCCCGAAGAAACCTCGGCCTCTGCCTCTGCTGTGGAGAGCCGGGGCACTTTGTGCTCTCCTGCCCGTCCAAATTGGAAAAATGTCTTGCCACCTCTCTGCAACCAGCACCTGTCGGGGTGGCTCACCTCACCCTCTCTCTGTTTCTACAATTTCATGGAGGAGCCAGTCCCAGCTATTGTAGACTCTGGCGCATGCAGCTGCTTCCTGGATCTGACCTTTGCTGCGCAACACGGAATACCCATGCGACCCAGGACCCGCATGATGGCGGTGCACCTGGCTGATGGCACAACCTTAAAATCTGGCCTGGTCTCACAGGAGACCACCCCACTGACCACCACAGTGCTGGGAGGTCATCTGGAGCTACTCACGCTTGATGCCATTGCCTCTCCCATCTTCCCTGTTATCCTTGGACTGCCTTGGCTTCAGGCCCATAACTCCACCATTGACTGGTCCTCTGGGGAAGTCTAGTTTCAGTCCCGGTACTGCCACAAGCACTGCCTCCCCCAGACTCCTGGAACAGATCCTGCTCTACTAACCCTGGACCTTGACCCGGAGCTTGAGATCCGTCAGCTCATCCCCAGCGTCTACCACGCTTTTCTGGATGTTTTTAGCAAAAAGGTGGCTGAGGCCCTTACACCACATAGACCTTTTGACTGCCCCATTGAGCTTCTCCCCGGTGCAGTGATTCCCTTTGGAAGGATATACCTGCTTACAGAGCTGGAACTCGGCACTCTGAAATCTTATATTGATGAGAACCTCAAGGGTTTCATCCGTCCTTCCACCTCCCCGGCCAGGGCAGGCATCTTTTTTGTGGAAAAAAAAGACCATTCCCTGCACCCATGTATTGACTACCGGGAGCTCAATATCAAAAAGTCACGGTGAAAAAACGCTACCCGCTTCCACTTGTTCCGGAGTTGTTCCAGCACCTGGGGACCGCCACTGTGTTCACTAAACTAGACCTCTGGGGAGCTTACAACCTGGTACGGATCAGGGAAGGCGATGAATGGAAGACGGACTTTCGTACCCCTTTCGGTCATTTCGAGTACATAGTGATGCCATTTGCTTTATGAAATGCCCCAGCTACATTCCAGAATTTCATAAACGACATCTTCAGGGACTTCCTTGACCTCTTTGTCATCGCCTACCTTGAAGATATTTTGATCTTCACACCTTCCCTGGAGCTCCATCGTTCCCATGTCAAGCAGGTACAGAGTCGCCTCCGTCAACATGGCCTCTATGCTAAATCAGAGAAGTGTGAGCAGGCAAGCATACAGTTCCTTGGACTTATTATTTCAGTTGGAGGCATCAAGATGGACCTTCAGAAGGTTTCTGCCATCCTGGACTGGCCTGCTCCAGTCGACAGGAAAGGAATCCAGCGATTCATAGGGTTCACAAACTTCTATAGGAAGTTTATCTGGGGATTCTCCTCCATCATCTCCCCCATCACACACCTAACAAAGCAGGGTATCCCGTTCCGTTGGACTCCTGAGGCACAAACAGCCTTCGAAAAACTCCAAAGACTGTTCGCATCTGCACCCATCCTTAACCACTTCAATGCTGGGCACTTAAACCCCCTTCCTTCCCGGACCAATTTTCAGCTTTCAGCGCTGTTGCAGTTTGAATGACAATTGCGCGGTCATGCGACACTGTACCCATATGACATTTTTATCATTTTTGGCACAAAAATAGAGCTTTCTTTTGGTGGTATTTAATCACCTCTGGGTTTTTTATTTTTTGCGCTATAAATTAAAAAAGACTGAAAATTTTCAAAAACATTGCATTTTTCTTTGTTTCTGTTATAACATTTTGCAAATAAGTAATTTCTCTTCATAAATTTTGACCAAAAATGATACTGCTACATTTCTTTGGTAAAAATAACCCAAATTGGGGTTTATTTGGTGTTGGCGGACAGACAGATGTTTTGGGGACTGTGACAGATGTGATGGGGACAGACAGATGTTTTGTGTATGGTGACAGATGTGATGGGGACAGACAGATGTTTTGGGGACTGTGACAGATGTGATGGGGACAGACAGATGTTTTGGGGACTGTGACAGATGTTTTGTGTATCGTGACAGATGTGATGGGGGACATACAGATGTTTTGGGGACTGTTTTATGGGGACACTGATGTGTATGGGGACAGGGGTATCAGTGGTGCTTGGTGCACTGTGTGTGTGGGGGGGGGGTGATCTGTGAGAGCTCTCTGCATGAAATCATCTTCATGCAGGGAGCTGTCACATAGCTGCAGCTTCCCCCCTCCCCCCGGCACTGAGCTCTCACTAAGCTCGGCGGGGGGAGAACTGTCACAGAGGCGTTCGTCTCTGTTTACAATGTGATGGCTGTGATTGGACACAGCCGTCACATGATCAGGAGGGCCAATCACTGTGCCCATATCCCGATCTCTGCTCGGCTGGATCCTGTGATCATAATGATCACAGGATCGAGCCTCAGCGCGTCGCGTGGCCGTGCTGCGAGCACCCGTTCTGCAGGATGTAAATACACATCCTGTCAGAACTGGGGTGCTCCCACCCGGCTGTATATATACAGTGGCCGGGTAGGAGGTGGTTTAGCACCCGGACCCCCCTCTGCCCTATGTTCTGGAAGTTGATGCATCTGAGGTGGCAGTTGGGGCTATTCTTTCTCAAAGGCAGGGTACTAAAGCGCTGCTACACCCAATGGCGTTCTTCTCACGCAAGCTATCCCCCGCTGAAATGAACTATGACGTAGGAGACCGTGAACTTCTTTCTATTAAAGCTGCTCTGGAAGAATGAAGGTATCTCCTTGAGGGAGCAGTGCATCCAATTCTCATCTGAAACCACGCCAAGCCAGATGGGCGCTATTCTTTGCCTGATTTAATTTCCATATTACCTACAGGCCCGGGTCGAAGAACATCAAACCAGACTCCTTGTCACATATGTTCAACATGCCTGAAGCCTTAGTATCTCCTGACACCATACTGTCTCCAGGAAACTTCTTGTTGTTGCAGGAGGATGTGCTGTCACAGCAAGCTTCCCTGGGGCCAAACCCCCTCCCAGGAACACCCCTGCAGCTCAAGGACGGGTTGCTCTGGCATGGTACCAAGATCTTCGTACTGCGAACTGCAGTCTTGGACCTCTGCCATGACCCCCTCCTCGCTGGGCACTTCGGGGCACGTAAGACTTTGGACCTAGTGCAGCGCACGTTCTGGTGGCCCCAAGTTGGAGAGGACTGTAAGTTCTATGTGGGATCAGGCACTACCTGCAGTCGGTGCAAGGGGAGTAAGACTCGGGCATGGGGCCTTCTTAAACCTCTACCTGTCCCGGAGAGGCCCTGGAGCCACATATCCATGGACTTTATTGTGGAGTTACCACCGTCCGAAGGCTGCTCTACCATCTTTGTGGTAGTGGATAGACTTTCCAAGATGGCCCACTTTCTGCCTATGAAAGGCACACCTTCGGCTGCAGAGACGGCCAAAATTTTCATTAAAGAGATTGCCACACGGGATTCCAATGGATGTGGTGTCCGACCGTGGCGTGAAATTCACGTCCAAGTTCTGGAGGTCTCTGTGCAAGTCCCTGAAGATCGGCCTGTCCCTGACTTCCGCGTACCATCCCCAGACAAACGGCCAGACGGAGCGTACCGACCAGACTTTAGAGCAGTACCTATGCTGCTTCTCATCGTTCTCCCAGGACGACTGGGTTATGCTCCTACCGCTGGCTGAGTTCGCATATAACAACTCGGTCCACTCGGCCACCCTGCAATCACCCTTCTTTGCCAATTACGGCTTCCATCCCGCCTTCTTGTTCAACGCCTGCCCAGAAAACTTGGTGCCAGCTGTGGCTAACTTATTGAACTTCTTCACCTCCAATAACAAACTCCTGCAGGATACAATGGCATGAACACAGGCGGCCAATAAAGAGACTTATGACAAGAAAAGGCGTGGCAAACTAAACCTGGAGCCGGGTAATCAGGTATGGCTATCCACCCACAACTTCAGACTGGCATGCCCATCCAAGAAGCTTGGTCCAAGGTTCATAGGACCTTTCCCCATCAAACGGAAGGTCAATGAGGTAGCCTAAGAACTAGAACTGCCTGAGTCATTCCGCATCCACCCGGTCTTCCACGTGTCTTTGTTAAAGCCTAAGGTCTCCGACCCCTTCCCAGATCAGAAGACTGGCTCACTGGCACCAGTATCGGTTGATGGAATGGAGGAATTTGAGGTGAAGTCCATTCTGGATTGCAGGAGGAGAGGTGGCACCATCCAGTACCTGGTCAAATGGAAGGGCTATGGGCCTGAAGAGAGCTCTTGGGAGCCTGAAGAGAATTTACATGTGGAAGCCCTGATCAGGACCTTCTGGAGAAGGAACCCGACCAAGGGACCCCGTTTGGGCATCCAGAGGCTGCCCCTTGGGGGGGGGATGTTAGGAAGAATGCCGTTTTTTCAGCCTTCCGTGCACGCGTGCCGGCCTGGGCACGCCAATGGTGCCAAAACACTCTATTTAGCTGGACAGCACCCTGCAGTGGATGCTGTCCATTCTACAGCGTTCCAGTGTGTTCCCATGGCTTGTTTTGCTAAGTCTTCCTGTATCTGTGACACGGCTTGCCTGACCTTTGATTGAACTCTGCCTGCACCGACCCTCTGCCTGTCTACGACCACCCGCCTGCCTGACCCTCTTGTACCTCAGCTGCCTGCCTGTTAATGACCCTGCCTGCACCCGACAGCCCGCTTGCCTGCTCCCTTGTACCACACCAGCCAGCCTGTTACCAACCGGCCTGCATCACTACTTTTCTGTTTGCATGAGTTCCTGGAGGATCCTCACAACACCATCTGCATCCGTACAAGCCCACGTGCCCCCCTGTGCTCAGGAATCTCCTGTCTACTCTATCAGGGGTTCCTGAACCAGGGCCATAAGAGAGGTTGCCCTTGGCACAATCAGACTCCACCACCAGGTGGGACCAAGTCCTTGGGGACTATCTCATCTGTCCTCTAAGGACTCGTGTCCCCCCGTGCACCCGAACATGCCTACGTCTACCACAACACTCCTAGGAGGTCCTTGAGTACGTTTGTCTTTTCATCACTACGTCCGGCCAACCATTGTCCGACCGACCACACCATGTTCCCTCGTCCGTTCGCCCGACAGCCCACGTCCGTCCCAGTAATTGTCCGTCCGTCGACTCCATGTTCTCCCAGTCCGTCCGCCCACCAGCATCTGTCCGTCTCCCAGCCACGTCCGTCTCAAGTTAGTTTCCAGTCCGTTCGGC
>BLSH010471348.1:6366-19305 GCA_018402905.1 Glandirana rugosa
GGGGGGGGGTATGAGTAAACATACTAATCTGTATCGACTAGTGAACCATTTCCCGGCGACGCTAACCGGGAGATGGCGCTAGACCCTAATCAACACTGGTTGCCAGTGTCAAAAGTGTCTCGCGCGGGTTACGTACGGGGTCCCCCGTGCGTCCTCCGCCCTAAGACCCTCCTGTAGGTTCCTGCGGGAGGGTCTTGGCCTGCTAACGCAACATGGGCAGAAAACCAATATCGCGCCAACCCTTCATCAATTGATGCGACGTAGACTCGTGGTGTTTGGTTTTTGTGCCAAATTAATTAAAAATTGTTAGTTTCGAGGGGGTGGGTAGGTAGGTCCAGAGGTCCACAATAAAACAACCCTTTAGTAAAACTTTTTGTGGGGGGGGGGGGTCGTAAAGACCGGTACTTTCCCGTCTACTAAGTACATTACATTGTAAATGTAAAACCTTAGGTAGACGGGAATGGAATCCGTACAACTATCCGACATCTGAGGACCCTACACACTGTCGTAAACGGACCCGGTCTTTGGTTCTTCATTGACTTCTTTTTTTTTTTATTTCTTTCATGGCCAGAAATGCTGGGGGGGGGGGGTGTTTTTCAAAATGATTTCCCAACAAAATAACACCTGGAGACCTGGATGGATGGGTGGGGGAGCTTTGATTGTTAAAAATTAATTAAACCGTGTTTTTGGTTTGTGGTGCTCAGATGCAGCGTAGTTAACTACTTCCCAACCGCGCTATAACCAAAAGACGGGTACAACGCAATCGTCCGGTTCTGGGAGGGCGTCCTTGGATGTCCTCCCAGAATCCCGCCTCCTGCGTGCCCCCTGGGGCATGCATTGGGCGCGCTCTGTGAAAACTGTGACCGTTGGTCACAACTAATCCCAGATCGCGGTAGAGGGCCAATCGCAGCGGCCCTTTACCAAGTGATCAGCTATGTCTAATCATACAAATGAGTATGGGGGGGGGTGTGGTATGGCGCTGCTATGTAGGAAAAAACAAGAAGGTGGCTGCTGCCCCCACAAAACCTGGAAAGAATCCCAGGAGATAAAGCAAATATGGTGGGTGTGGCGCTGCCAAATGGGTAGCAAATGGTGCAAAAGGAACAAATTGTGCCCAAAAAGTGATAAGTGCATGTATGAAATAATTATCAAGACCAAATAAATCTCAAAGTGATTTGCAGATGGCAAGGCCCCAAAGTAATATAACCATGGGGTATTAGAACCCAGATGTGATGTGAATTAAATAATAACAAGTGTTAAAATGAAAGACATATAAACGTGAATAAATAATGAATTATCAAGCCCAATCTGTGGGTCATATGCAAATTCAGCAGCCCATCTCTGAGCAACTAACATAAAAAGGGGATGTAAACCATACATATAGGTGTGGGGGGGGGTGGAGCAGGTAAGAATGGAATAGGATCGTGCTCCCCTCCAATTGCAACGAACGTAATCCTCCGGCCCTCCGCGGGTCCTAGCAGCCCGATCCGGGTATTCCAGGGTGCGTGACATACAATGAAGAAAACTCAATGTTTGTAGGCTATCACCAATAGGATATGGCAGGCAGACCTGTTAACTCACATTTGCCGTACGAGAATTCAGGCTCCAAACCAGGAAGTTCTGCGCGTTCCACCGTAGAGAAAACCGAAAGTGCGTGGGGACGCTCCCTGGCTTCTCCTTACGTCATTACGTTTCGTCATAGAGACCACCTCCGATAACGTCTCTGTGACGAAACGCGTAAGTCGGAGCCAGAGAGCGCCCCCACACCCATCAGTTTAGCTCATCAGTTTAGCCTCATCAGTGCACATCAGTGCAGTTTCATCAGTGCAGCCTCATCAGTGCCAATCAGTGCAGACTCATCAGTGCAGACCCCTCAGTGCACATCAGTGCAGACTCATCAGTGTCCATCAGTGCAGCCTCATCATTGCCCATTAATGCAGCCACATTAGTGACCATCATTTCAGCCTCATCAGTGCACATCAGTGCAGACTCATCAGTGCCCATCAGTGCAGACTCATCAGTGCACATCAGTGCAGACTCATCAGTGCCCATCATTGCAGCCTCATCAGTGCCCATTAATTCAGCCTCATCAGTGCCCATCAGTGCAGACTCATCAGTGCCCATCAGTGCAGACCCATCAGTGCTCATCAGTACAGACTCATCAGTTCACAAGTGAAGAAGAAAGATCCCTTTTTTCAAAATGTTCAGTCTTTTTTTTCATCTGTTTAGCAAAAACCCCAGTGGTGATTAAATACCACCAAACAAAAGCTCTATCTGTCTCAAAAAAAATGAAAAAAATGTAATATATGTACAGTGTACCATGACCGCCAATTGTCATTCAAAGCACGATAGCGCTGAAAGCTGAAAATTGGCCTGGGCAGGAAGGGGGTAAAAGTGCCCGGTATTGAAGGGGATGGTGAAAACAATAAAAATGAAATAAAATGAATTTGCATACAGCGTTGTAACACACTAAAAACTGAAGCAATATTGCTTGGGCAGAAAGTCGGTGTAACATGCCAGCCCCAAAGTGGTTAAAGAAGCACTGGTAAAACGGCCAAGATTTATTTTCTTTATTTCAGGTACTTATATAATATAAGGCTTTGTTGCACTTGTGCCGTAACGCAATTTTTATTGAAAACTCTATTTGTTACATTTTAAAGCACTTATTTACGATGGTGCAAAAAAAAAAAAAAAAAGAGCAATATTAATCCTTGCAGGGCCTACATAGCATACACTATATTACCAAAAGTATTGGGACGCCTGCCTTTACACGCCCATGAACTTTAATGGCATCCCAGTCTTAGTCCATAGGGTTCAATATTGAGTTGGCCCACCCTTTGCACCTATAACAGCTTAATCTCTTCTGGGAAGGCTGTCCACAAGGTTTAGGAGTGTCTATGGGAATGTTTGACCATTCCTCCAGAAGAGCATTTGTGAGGTCAGGCACTGATGTTGGATGAGAAGGCCTGGCTCGCAGTCTCCTCTCTAATTCATCCCAAAGGTGTTCAATCGGGTTGAGGTCAGTCAAGTTCTTCCACCCCAAACTCGCTCATTCATGTCTTTATGGACCTTGCTTTGCTCACTGGTCCAAATCATTTGGTGGAGGGGGGATTATGGTGTGGGGTTGTTATTCAGGGGTTGGGCTTGGCCCCTTAGTTCCAGTGAAGGCAACTCTTAAGGTGTCAGCATGCCAAGACATTTTGGACAATTTCATGCTCCCAACTTTATGGGAAGAGTTTGGGGATGGCCCAACATGACTGCGCACCACTGCACAAAGCAAGGTCCATAAAGTCATGGATGAGCGAGTTTGGGGTGGAGGAACTTGACACACGCCAGTCCATTAATTTCAATAAAAGCAAAAAATAAAAGAAACAGAATACTGAAGGCAAAAACATAAAAAAGTTGTTTTAATACTGATCTGATTACAGTGTGATTAATGCATTCACACAGATCGCAGTGTCACATGCAATAATTACCACATCATCATCATCATCATCATTACTATTATTATACATTGGATTCTTCAGCTTTTGGCATTCTGCAATTTCCACATTTTATTGTAATTTTCACCATTTTTGAACCACCCCTCCCCCGCTGCACCCGCTAATCAGCACATGTGTCACCCGTCAGAGCATGAACATGCGTGTGCATGACCTTGATTAATACAGAGAACATTGAGCTCTTTATTAACGGGCTCTGGCAGACATCTATGTAATTGCTTCCTTGACATAAAGCTTCTTTACCTCCTCCCCTCCCCCCTGGAGATACGTGTGCGGCTGCAAACAATACGCCAGGAATTAGCTATATATCCACGTATGAGGGCTCCGGGGGGGGGGTATGGGGGGTGCAGATAGACGCTGCTATTCTTGTCGCAATTTAATTTATTTTTTTTCATGGATGTGCTTTCAGCTCAGGAAGAAATTCTGAGAAACAACTTTGATCAGTGACGGTGAAAGTGTATTTACCGATATGGGGAAGAACAATTCCTGTGCAGGAGAGCCTCTCTCTATTACCGCTATGATGCTAAATGGGGAATTCATGGCAAGAGAGGCCTGTCATTGGTTGAAGTAAAACCAGTATATCACCAGTGGGTGGAGTGACACAGCCAGGAGGTGTTCCTCAGGGATGGACCATATAAGTGATGCCCATGGTGTTATCAGTGAGGAGGACGCTGTCCATGGTGGAGTACACTGTCCATGGTAATATCAGTGAGGAGTGCACTGTCCATGGTGTTATCAGTGAGGAGGACACTGTCCATGGTGGAGTACACTGTACATGGTAATATCAGCGAGGAGTGCACTGTCCATGGTGTTATCAGTGAGGAGGACGCTGTCCATGGTGGAGTACACTGTCCATGGTAATATCAGTGAGGAGTGCACTGTCCATGGTGTTATCAATGAGGAGATCACTGTCCATGGTGGAGTACACTGTCCATGGTAATATCAGTGAGGAGTGCACTGTCCATGGTGTTATCAGTGAGGAGGACACTGTCCATGGTGGAGTACACTGTCCATGGTAATATCAGCGAGGAGTGCACTGTCCATGGTGTTATCAGTGAGGAGGACACTGTCCATGGTGGAGTACACTGTCCATGGTAATATCAGCGAGGAGTGCACTGTCCATGGTGTTATTAGTGAGGAGGACACTGCCCACTGTAATATCACTGAGGAGGACACTGTCCATGGTGTTATCAGTGAGGAGGACACTGCCCATGGTAATATTAGTGAGGAGTACACTGTCCATGGTGTTATCAGTGAGGAGTACGCTGTCCATGGTGATATCAGTGAGGAGTACACTGCCCAATGTAATATCAGTGAGGAGGACACTGTCCATGGTGTTATTAGTGAGGAGGACACGGCCCATGGTGTTATCAGTGAGGAGGACACTGTCCATGGTGTTATCAGTGAGGAGGACACTGCCCACGGTAATATTAGTGAGGAGGACACTGTCCATGGTGTTACCAGTGAGGAGTACACTGCCCATGGTGATATCAGTGAGGAGTACACTGCCCAAGGTAATATCAGTGAGGAGGACACTGTCCATGGTGTTATTAGTGAGGAGGACACTGCCCATGGTGTTATCAGTGAGGAGCACACTGCCCATGGTGTTATCAGTGAGGAGGACACTGTCCACGGTGTTATCAGTGAGGAGGACACTGTCCATGGTGTTATTAGTGAGGAGGACACTGTCCATGGTGTTATTAGTGAGGAGGATACTGCCCATGGTGTTATTAGTGAGGAGGATACTGCCCATGGTGTTATCAGTGAGGAGGACACTGTCCACGGTGTTATCAGTGAGGAGGACACTGTCCATGGTGTTATTAGTGAGGAGGATACTGCCCATGGTGTTATCAGTGAGGAGATCACTGTCCAAGGTGGAGTGCACTGTCCATGGTGTTATTAGTGAGGACACTGCCCATGGTGTTTTTAGTGAGGAGGACACTGTCCATGGTGGAGCACACTGTCCATGGGTGATATCAGTGAAGAGCACACTGTCCATGGTGATATCCGCAAGAAGGATACTGTCCATGATGGAGTGCACTGTTCATGGGTGATATCAGTGAAGAGCACACTGTCCATGGTGATATCAGCGAGGAGTGCACTGTCCATGGTGATATCAGTGAGGAGGACACTGTCTATGTTGATATCAGTGAGGAGGACACTGTGCACGATGGAGTACATTGTCCATGGGTGATATCAGTGAGGAGGACACTGCCCACAGTAATATCAGTGAGGA
Source organism: Glandirana rugosa (assembly GCA_018402905.1). Classification (NCBI taxonomy): domain Eukaryota; kingdom Metazoa; phylum Chordata; class Amphibia; order Anura; family Ranidae; genus Glandirana; species Glandirana rugosa. The sequence continues at coordinate 12,103 of BLSH010471348.1, forward strand.
GGACACTGTCCATGGTGTTATCAGTGAGGAGGACACTGTGGATGATGGAGTACATTGTTCAAGGGTGATATCCTTGAGGAGCACACTGTCCATGGTGATATCAGTAAGGATGACTTTGTCCATGGTGGAGTACACTGTCCATGGTGATATTAGTGAGGAGTACACTATCCATAGTGATATCAGTGAGGAGCACACTGTCTGTGGTGATATTGGTGAGGAGTACACTGTCCATGGTGGAGTACACTGTCCATTATGGAGTTCATTGTCCATGGTGATATCAGTGAGGAACACAATGTCCGTGGTGATATCTTTGAGGAGTACTCTGTCTATGGTGATATCAGTGAGGAGGACACTGTGGATGTACACTGTCCATTGTGGAGTTCATTGTCCATGGTGATATCAGTGAGGAACACACTGTCCATGATGGGGAAGTTTTTACATGTATTTGATTTACTCTAACAATTCTTTCGCTCATTTGCAAAAATGTTAGCTTATCTGACTCACAGATTTCCATTTCCCACCTATTCCCCATCATCTTCCTCTGCTGTGATTTCTGTTCCTAAGTATATTTTTAGAAAATTTCTGACTATATTGAACCACAAGGAGCTGCAGAGACAAACAAGACTGGTGATATGGGACAGAGGCACAGGGGATGGTGACATGGGACAGAGACACAGGGGATGGTGACATGGGACAGAGACACAGGGGATGGTGACATGGGACAGAGACACAGGGGATGGTGACATGGGACAAAGACACAGGGGATGGTGACATGGGACAGAAACACAGGGGATTGTGACATGGGACAGAGACATAGGGGATGGTGACATGGGACAGAGACACAGCGGATGGTGACATGGGACAGAGACACAGGGGATGGTGACATGGGACAGAGACACAGGGGATGGTGACATGGGACAGAGACACAGCGGGTGGTGACATGGGACAGAGACACAGGGGATGGTGACATGGGACAGAGACACAGGGAATGGTGAAATGGGACAAAGACACAGGGGATGGTGACATGGGACAGAGACACAGCGGGTGGTGACATGGGACAGAGACACAGGGGATGGTGACGTTAGACAGAGACACAGAGGATGGTGACGTGGGACAGAGACACAAGGGATGGTGACATGGGACAGAGACACAGAGGATGGTGACATGGGGCAGAGACACAGGGGATGGTGACATGGGACAGAGACACAGGGGATGGTGACATGGGACAGGGACACAGGGGATGGTGACATTGTACAGAGACACAGAGGATGGTGACATGGGACAGAGACCCAGGGGATGGTGACATGGGACAGGGACACAGAGGATGGTGACATGGGACAGAGACACAGGGGATGGTGACATAGGGAAAAGACACAGGGAATGGTGACATGGGGCAGAGACACAGGGGATGGTGACATGGGACAGAGACACAGGGGATGGTGACATGGGACAGGGACAGAGAGGATGGTGACATGGGGCAGAGACACAGGGGATGGTGACGTGGGACAGAGACACAAGGGATGGTGAAATAGGGAAAAGACACAGGGGATGGTGACATGGGACAGAGACACAGTGGATGGTGACATGGGGCAGAGACACAGGGGATGGTGACATGGGGCAGAGACACAGGGGATGGTGACATGGGACAGAGACACAGGGGATGGTGACATGGGACAGGGACAGAGAGGATGGTGACATGGGACAGAAACACAGGGGATGGTGACATAGGGAAAAGACACAGGGGATGGTGACATGGGGCAGAGACACAGGGGATGGTGACGTGGGACAGAGACAGAAGGGATGGTGACATGGGACAGAGACACAGAGGATGGTGACATAGAACAGAGACACAGGGGATGGTGACATGGGACAGGGACACTGGGCATGGTGACATGGGACATGTATGTGGCATGTAATTGTAGTTAAACAATAGGACTGAAACCATTGCATTGAACCTTCCTAGTCTTGAATCTGCAGAAATGTCTTCAGCACCATGGAGAGCTCCAGGCAGAAAATTAACCCGCCAGGTTCAGAGCTGTTGTGACAAATAAATGACTTCTGTCTTCTGTCTCCATTCACCAAGCTCACTTTCACCCTATTGTGAATGGTAATTCTTGGCAGAGACAGGGAAAGTCATTGTCTTCTGACACTGTTTAAAACTGGGAAAACATTCTCTGTACTGCACTTCTACAGTGAGGGGAAAAAAGCATTTGATCCTCGGCATATTTTATACGTTTGCCCACTGACAAAGAAATGATCAGTCTATAATTTTAATGGTCAGTTTATTTTAACCGTGAGAGACAGAATAACAACAAAAATATCCAGAAAACCGCATTTCAAAAAAGTTATAAATTGACTTGCACTTTAATGAGTGAAATAAGTAATTGATCCCCTTTCAATCAGCAAGATTTCTGGCTCCCAGGTGTCTTCTATACAGTTAATGAACTGAGATTAGGAGTTCTCTCTTAAAGGGAGTCCTCCTAATCTCAGCTTGTTACCTGTATATAAGACTCCTGTCCACAGAAACAGTCAATCAATCAGATTCCAATCTCTCCACCATGGCCGAGACCAAAGAGCTGTCCAAGGATGTCAGGGAGAAGATTGTAGACCTACACAAGGCTGGAATGGGCTACAAGACCATCGCCAAGCAGCTTGGTGAGAGGGTGAAAACAGTTGGCGCGATTATTCGCAAATGGAAGAAACACAAAATAACTGTCAATCTTCCTCGGTCTGGGGCTCCATGCAAGATCTCACCTCGTGGAGTTTCAATGATCATGAGAACGGTGAGGAATCAACCCAGAACTCCACAGGAGAATCTTGTCAATGATCTCAAGGCAGCTGGGACCCTCGTCACCAAGAAAACAATTGGTAACACTACAACCTGAAGGACTGAAATCCTGCAGCGTCCACAAGGTCCCACTGCTCAGGAAAGCTCAATGTACAGCCCGTCTGAAGTTTCCTAATGAACATCTGAATGATTCAGAGGAGAACTGGGTGAAAGTGTTGTGGTCAGAGGAGACCAAAATCAAGCGCTTTTGGTGTTTGGAGGAGGATGAACACTGCCTATGACCCCAAGAACACCCTCCCCACCGTCATACATGGAGGTGGAAACATTATGCTTTGGGGGGGTTTTTCTGCTAAGGGGACAACTTCGCCACATCAAAGGGACGATGGACGGGGCCATGTACCGTCAAATCTTGGGTGAGAACCTCCTTCCCTCAGCCACGGCATTGAAAACGGGTCATGGCAATGACCCAAAACACACAGCCAAGGCAACAAAGGAGTGGATCAAAAAGAAGCACATTCAGGTCCTAGAATGGCCTAGCCAGTTACCAGACCTTAATCCCATAGAAAATATGTGGAGGGAGCTGAAGGTTGGAGTTACCAAACGTCAACTTTAAAACTTTAATGACTTGGAGAGGATCTGCAGAGAGGAGTGGGACAAAATTCCTCCTGAGATGTCTGCAAACCTGGTGACCAACTACAGGAAACGTCTGACCTCTGTGATTGTCAACAAGGGATTTGTGACCAACTGCTAAGTCATGTTTTGCGAAGGGGTCAAATACTCATTTCACCCATTAAAATGCAAATCAATTTATAACAATGCGTTTTTCTGGATATTTTTGTTGTTATTCTGTCTCTCACTGTTAAAATAAACCGACCATTACAATTATAGACTGATCATTTCTTTGTCAGTGGGCAAACCTACAAAATCAGTAGGGGAGCAAATACTTTTTCCTTCACTGTATAAAGTAAAAATGTGTTGCAATGAACTTTGGTGTCTTATTAACCACTTCAGCCCCGGAAGGATTGCACACTTTAGGACCAGAGCACTTTTTGCGATTCAGCACTGCGTCTCTTTAACTGACAATTGCGCGGTCGTGCGGCGTTGTACCCAAACAAAATTTGCGTCCTTTTTTCCCACAAATAGAGCTTTCTTATGGTGGTATTTGATCCCCTCTGCGTCATTTCTGATCGCCGCTCTAAACAAAAGAAGAGCAACAATTTTGCAAAAAAACCCAAATTTATTACTTTTTGCTAAAATTCAAATCCAAAATAAAAAAATATAAAAAAATATTTTTTCCATTGGTTTTGGCAGATTTATATTCTTCCTCATATTTTTGGTTAAAAAAAAATCACAATCGGCGCATATTGATTGGTTTGCGCAAAAGTGGCCTCATTTACGGACAATGAAAATTAATTTCTGGGGTTTTTATTTTTTTTTATTTTTTTTTACTAGTAATGGCGGCGATATGCGATTTTTAGCGGTACTGCGATATTGCAGCGGACATGTCGGACCATTTTGACACTTTTTTGGGACCATTGGCATTTATACAGCGATCAGTGCTATAAAAATGCACTGATTACTGTGTAAATGCCAGCGGCAGTGAAGGGGTTAACCTGGAGGGGGCGCGTTAAGGGTTAACTGTGTTCCCTGGGCGTGTTCTAACTGTGTGTGGGCTGCCCTGGCTGGGGAAAGGGGAGGATCACAGCTTCCATATACAGGAAGCCTGTGATCATCGCCCTTTCCCCTCTAACAGAACGGAGATCCGTGTTTACAGACACAGACCTCCATTCTTTCACTGCGGGGGGGCCATCGCGGGTAGCCGGCGGCGATCGAGTTCCCCCTACCCGCTCCCCGGACTCCCCCGCACACAGTGAGCGCGCCTCCAGTGGCACGCACGCACTCACAGCATTAGTTATTGCAGCTACCATCGTATGACGGCGGTTTGCGATAACGAGCCACTCTGGCGCCGTCAGACTGCGGTCGGCAAGTGGTTAAAGAGTCACCAGAAAAAAAAAACATACACCAGTGGAAGCAGCTCCAGACCAAAGTGAATTAATTTATTGGTTTACACTAACAAACAGATTATGAGATCAAATAGCTTAACTGACACAGATACTGCTGGCTAGTAATTTTATAGGTGAAATAAAGCTGACAGCTCAATCTTCTGCAAAGAATGAGTGTATTAATCCAGGTACAGTACAAAACAATACAGGGCTTACACGTTTCGACGTGTAGCCTTAATCATAGCTAAGATTAAGGCTACACGTCAAAATGCGTAAACCCTGTATTATTTTGTTCTACACCTGGATTAATAAACTCATTCATTGTGGAAGATTGAGCTGCTGGCTTTCTTTCACCTCTATGCTATGCTGTTATGCTCAGGTGCTAGGGGGGCACTACAAACCAGTGTGCGACCGCTTGTCTAGTAACTCTCCTAGTCCAGCAATTAACTTTAACACATATATTCACTCAGGAAAGCCTTATTTTAAGTCCATATAGGTTTCTTATTTTACCTGAAGCCCTGATGAAGAGGGAGTGTTTCTGCCCCCGAATTGGATTTTTCTTTTGTGCAAACCAATCTTTTAATTTGGACTCTCTTATCATTTGGTCTGGCGCTCCTTCCATTGGTGCTTGTGTTTGCTGGCAGCCTGTTGGGCACTCACTGGAGGGAGTATCCTTCTGTTGTGAACAGCATAACCTGAGCCAGTGAACTCTCCGAATATTTTGTTTCTGCTCTCAGTACTTTGTATGGACTCACATCTAAGTCCCAGTGCCTCTTGGATGATTTGTTTCTTATTGAAGAGTTAAGCTGCCTGTGGATGATTCCAAGTCATCAGATGATCATACTGTCCAACCAGATCAGGTCTATAAAAGTATGTCAATGCATATAGCAACATTTGAAACAGAACATGTGGGCTGTGCCACCGTATATCCCACCTTGGCATAGGTCAGAAGCTGTGGGGCCTGGACAAGGCTGCCCAGGAAAATGAAATAGGGAACTGGCCTTATTGCCCTTTAGAAGTCCCATTCTTATTGAGTTAAACTACCCGTGGATGGTGCCAAGTCAACAGAAGACCTTACTGTCCAACCAGATTGGGTCTATAAAAGTATGTCAATGCATATAGCAACATTTGAAACCGAACATGTGGGCTGTGCCACCATATATCCCACCTTGGCATAGGTCAGAAGCTGTGGGGTCTGGACAAGGCTGCCCAGGAAAATGAAGTAGGGAACTGGCCTAATTGCCCTTTGAGAAGTCCCATTCTTATTAAGTTAAACTACCCATGGAGGGTGCTAAGTCAACAGAAGACCTTACTGTCCAACCAGATTGGGTCTATGAAAGTATGTCAATGCATAAAGCAACATTTGAAACAGAACATGTGGGTTGTGCCACCATATATCCTACCTTGGCATAGATCTGAAGCTGTGGGGCCTGGACAAGGCCGTCCAGGAAAATGAAGTAGGGAACTGGCCTAATAGCCCTTTGAGAAGTCTCATTCTTAATGAGTTAAACTACCGTGGATGGTGCCAAGTCAACAGAAGACCTTACTGTCCAACCAGATTGGGTCTATGAAAGTATGCCAATGCATAAAGCAGCATTTGAAACAGAATGGATTTGTTGTACCACTTTAGAGTAGCTCAGAAGCTGTGGGGTCTAGACAAGGCTGCCCAAGAAAATGAACTAGGGAACAGATGGACCACTTGGCACCTCTCTTGGGTGCTTCCGTCAGTATACAGCTTCCTCCAGTCTGGGACCAGGAACAAGGTATTATAGCTGAATATTGCACCGAAGGACTAGATGACACTAGCTTAGGTGCAGAGCTTGATCACATTATGCAAACTGGTTTGATTAATCAGGTATCCCAGACAGTCCAGCAACAGTCTACAACCCCAAATACACAAAGTACATTACACATGCTGTCTTCAGGTGCTTAACATTAGTGTTGAGCGAAACTGTAACGTTCGGGTCCGTACCGAACTTTTGGGTGTCCGTGGCACGGACCCGGACCCGGACATTTCAAAAATCGTTCGGGTTCGGTTCGGGGTTCTGCTATTTTACTCCACGTGTTGAGAAGCTGCAGGGCAGCCAATCAACAAGCGTTTCACTGGTTTGCCCTTAGAAGCCATCACAGCCATGCCTACTAATGGCATGGCTGTGATTGGCCGGTGCATCATGTGACCCAGCCTCTTTATAAGCTGGAGTCACAGTGCTGCAGTCACATGCTCCTTGGGTTAGTGTAGGGAAAGGTAGCTGACGGCGTGAGGGACAGATTTTAGCCATTTTAAGACCTGATCCTGCATCCTGAGATAGATTACTTTACTACTGCTGTCTGTGCTGTTGCTCTGAGGACAGATAGCAGAAATTAGAGATTTCACATACCGCTGCTTTGAGTTGCAGATCAAGCTCTGCATAG
>BLSH010471348.1:24936-37939 GCA_018402905.1 Glandirana rugosa
CGAAACTAATTAAGAGACTTATTCCTGTTATTTCGAAGGGAAGACCTCACCTACCTTTCCTCATTATAATTAGAACATGTCCAATTACCAGTCTCTCTTTTACCATCGGGAGGACGTCTGAACTAACCTCTTGGGGGAGGTGAACCCTGTCTTTATAAATAATTGTTATAGGGAACTCTTTAGATACTTCTATTTAAGGTGAAAAAGTCTGACGAATTTGTAACACTCAAAAAAGAACAGATCACCTGTCTAAAGTGTACAATTCATCTCAACTCGCTTGGAGACCTTCAAGCCCAAGACGACCAGGCAGGCTTCGTGCGATCGTTCGGGTTCCGTCCGGACCCGGACCCGGACTTTGTCCCGAAGTTCGGACGGACCAGCAGAACCCGAACTTCCAGAGGTTCGCTCAACTCTACTTAACATGTGAAATCTGTCCACTAGACAAGAAAAAACTCACAATGTTTAAGCAGTCTGAAAAAGTGGAATTTATCTTCATAGATTTCTCAAGGGATATTGTTAATAAATATTTCTGTCCCAAGTGGAGGGGGTTCTCCAATCAAGTCTGCAGGAGGGCTACCATTTTCTCTCTGACCATTAACCTGTACAAGATTAATATTACTCCTTTCCATCCACTCCAGAAGGGAAGCTTTATTGTCCTTATTCAGAGAATTAATCAAAGCCTCGTTCTTATCACGTTGTTGGCCATCATTAGAGAATGATCTGTTCTCTCCGTGGGATGCTGAACTTTACCACGATCTGACTGGAAGAAGCAGACACTCCTCCTTGGGCCATAATCAGTTGGTAGGAGGCTTGCCCCTAGTCCCCTCCAAAAGCCTCTGTCCCATTTGGGTCTGTCACAGGAACTGACCTAACTGCCCTTTGAGAAGTCCCATTCTAATTGAATTAAACTGCCTGTGAATGGTACCAAGTCAGCAGATGACCATCTTGTCCAACCAGATTTGGATTATGGAGGTATGTCAATGCATAATGTGCCATTTGGAGCAGAACAAATGGGTTGTGCCTCCATGTATCCCACCTTGGAGTAGTTTCAAAGACCTAAACAAGGCTGCCCAGGAGAATGAACTAGGAAACTGACCTAGCTGTCCTTTGAGAAGTCCCATTCTTGAGTTTCTACTGTGGCATGCAAGTTGGTTAACACTAATCCAGGATGTTCAGCAAGATGCAATAACAACCTTTCTCCCCTTTGTCTACAATGCAGATCTGTATCCTTGGAGTAGCTCAGAAGCTGTGGAGCTTAGACACACTGTACATGCCGAGGAAAAGGAACTAGGGACCTGGTCTTACTACCATTTGAGAAATCTCATTCTTATTGAGTTAAGCAGCCTGTGGATGGAGCCAAGTCAGCAAATGACCATACCGTCCAACTAGATTGGGTCTATGGAGGTATGTCAATGCATAATGTGGCATTTGAAACAGAACATATGGGCTGTGTCACTATATGCCCCACCTAGTTCCGAAGCTGTGAGGCCTAGACAAGGCTGCCCAGGAGAATGAACTAGGAAACTGACCTAGCTGTCCTTTGAGAAGTCCCATTCTTGAGTTTCTACAGCGGCAAGCAAGTTGGTTAGCACTATTCCAGGATGTTCAACAAGATGCAACAATAACCTTTTTCTCCTTTTGTCTACAACACAGATCTTCTCCTCCACATGCCACGCTCATCGATCTTTCTATGACCCACATTGTTCTTGGAACATCTGCTGCAAATTTTCCGCTGTCCTTTACGATGTCATCAAGGCTTCCTTTGTCTTCCTTTATGGTGTAATTGATGTGCCCTGGAATATAAAATGATTCTAGAGCCACTTAATAATGATGATTAATAACGGGCACGCGTCTCGCCGCTGCCAAACCACAATGTTTCCTGAAACCAAGCCGAGCTCTTAATCAGGTCTAATTAAGCAGGGACATCTTCTTTCTCATTGTGGGCAGCTTGGTGCTCCCAGGTGTCGTCGGTTGTCCTGTCCGCCATGTTTTTCAACAGATTAGAAGGTCATTGTCCTGTTTATGGACTGCACCACCCAGGCCGTTGTCTCTGGCGGCGGGGGGGATGGGGGGACGGTGACCCTTGTGAATATTCACCGGCATTTTGTACAATAACAGGAAACCGCTCATTACCATAATAATTCACGATGAGCCTGATAAGGAAAGACAAAATTAAAATGCGAACGCTCGTTAAAATGCTAATGATGTGGCTGATCTGTCAGGAGCCAATGAATGTTAATCGCTGTATAACAATTCACTATATAATCCCAGGAGGACACATTAATAACTTTATTATTGATAGAATTTTAAATTCTGACAATAGTGCATTGTGGCTGCCAACTCCTCTTTAAACAGCGCAGATCTCAGAATAAACTGCGTCATTTTAGTGAACTGCCATTGAAGCTGGACTCCGGCCTTCTCTTCAGTCTTGCACAGTTGTACTGGCTTCTCTCCTGGACTTTAATTGTTTACTCTGATTTCACTGCTCACTGTGAGCTTCTCGCAGTGTGCATTAGAAGCTTCAGTAAGTCAGATAGAGCCAGGGGAGGGCTGGCAGCCTTAGGCCTGGGGGGCAAATCCAGTCAAGTGGCTCATTGAACCACCGAATCAGCTCACCATCCATGCCCACCTGGTTTTATAACGGATATTAATGTTATGAAGCAGGACAAATATGATACAATGTGGTAACATAATTTAATGTTAACAGCAACCAAGGAGATTTAACAAAAATAATGCATCAATGCAGCTCATCAGTGCCCACCAATGCAGCCTCACCAGTGCCCACCAGTGCAGTCTCATCAGTGCCCATCAATGCAACCTCACCAGTGCCCGTCAATGCAGCCTCATCAGTGCCCATCAATGCAGCCTCATCAGTGTCCATCAATGCAGCCTCACCAGTGTCCATCAATGCAGCCTGATCAGTGCCCATCAATGAAGCCTCACCAGTGGCCATCAATGCAGCCCGATCAGTGCCCATCAATGCAGCCTCACCAGTGCCCATAAGCACAGCCTGACCAGTACCCATCAATGCAGCCCCATCAGTGCCATGCAGCCTGCAATGCAGAGAGAGGAGAGCCACCGGATTACACAGAGTGGGGATCTCCAACTTACCTAGCGCGGCCGCTGTCATATGAAGTCCCGCCTCCTAGACCGGCTCCTATGATAGACATCACCAGTGTGCTGTGTATTATAGAAGATGGTCCAGGAGGTAGGACTTTACAAGCGGCAGATCCCCGCTCTGTATAATCCAGCGGCGCCCCCCCCGAGGCAGCCCATTGGGCCCAGCGGAATCCATGGGAATCCATGCAATAAAAAAGTGTGTTTCGGCCATTTTGAATGTAAGTTAGGGTGGCCTGGGGGGCAATTGCCACCCTGCCCCCCAGCCCAGCCCTCCCCTGGATAGAGCCCCGCCTATGGCTGGTTAGAGGACATCCAACATCATCTAGCACAGTGGTCTCCAAACTGCGGCCACACTGGGCACAGTCCAGCCCCCCTAAAGTCTAAAGAAGAGTAAACTAGCCCTTTCTTTAGAAAGTTTGGAGACCCCTGCTCTAGCACTTTACTCCCCAGTCTGACTGCCCCTGTCCCACCCTTTCATTCATTGGATTTCAGTTCTTTCAACCATGGAGGCTCAGCATCACATATAATCAAAGCTGAGCTTTGAGTGCACAGATATGGGCAGGACCCAGTTCCCAGTTCAGTAACTTACTAAGCAAGAAGCAAATGCCCATGGGACTTTGCAAGGTTCAAGGCAAAAAATAATAACAATTGTTCAAATAATTATATAAAACATTTTAAAGCTTTATTATTCACATCTTGTAAAAGGTATAAAAATACAGACAGTACACCCTCTGCACACTGCTATACCCTTTCTAACAAACTTTGCAATAAAAATAGGGATAGTTATTTATTTTTCACAGCCTAGCCACATAGAGGGACCCAAAATCCAAGGAGCACCATTTGGGCTTACAAGGGGCATAAATTACTCCTCGAATTTCCTGACTACCTGTCTTGCTGAGCAAGAAGCAAATGCCCATGGGACTTTTCAAGGGTCAAGCCAAAAAATAATAACAATTGTTCAAATAATAATATAAAACTTTTTACAGCATTATCATTCAAATAAAAATGCAGACAGTAGAAAACATTTGTTAAAAAAGGTATTGATATACACTATGATGTTTTACATTGAACATAACAGCCACAATGTACTGTATGGTAAGAATCAAATACTGTTAAGTTGCTTCTCAACGTGTTTCATGAAACAAAGCTCACTTCATCAGGAGATAGAGCAAATTTCTGGCTGAAAACCAATGTCTGCAAAGAGACCATGTCAGTAAAGTGCTAGTAAACCGCTGAACTAAAAAAAAACAAAAAACCTTCCCCTGCAAAATAATAACATAATGTGCTAGTATGCATTGCACCATGCTGGAACTAAGGGCTCCTGGGAGTGATGTAATCATGGCTCTGGAATCCGTGAACCCAGAAAGAACCGATGGAAGCCCTCAGGGTTGACAGCACCCTTTGCTTTAATAATATGGTCTCTTTGCAGATGCTGGTTATCAGCCTGATACAGTGTCGGCTGGTGGTATATTTTTTTTGGGGGGGCAGCATTCGGTCCATCCACCATCACCCCCCCCAAACCCCCCTCCGGTCAGTCGGGCGGTGCTACACTTACTCCATCTAGGTCGCTGGCTTCCTCTGGGCGGCAGATTCACCCCGCATCTCCTTCTTCCTCGGCTTCACGGCAGAGTGGCTTCACCCTGCATCTCCTCCTTCATCGGCTTCACGGCGGCCTGGCTTCACCCTGCATGTCCGTCTCCTTGGCGGCCAATAGATTGCATCTCCTCTTGGCTAATCGGGTCACAGGACCCACGTCCTAAGCCGGGATTGGCCAGGGAGGAGAATCAGGAAGACAATAGCGAATATTAATTCGCTATTGTCACACAACTAGGTGGGCCCACTATGCCCTTAGCCCACCCTTTTTTGAAGCCTATTAGAGCCCCAGGCTCTAATCATGTGCTTCTATGAAAAAAAAACCCTATTGAAATCCATGCATCCGGCACCCTGCATGTAGATTAGGGGCCGGGCGCATGGATTGGGGGGCAGTGGCTCGTATGGACGGGCTGATATTTGATCTGTCTCCTGATGCAGTGAACTTTGTTTCACGAAACATGTTGAGAAGCAACTTAACAGTATCTGATTCTTACCATACAGTACATTGTGGCTGTTATTTATAATGTGAAACATCAGAGTGTATATCAATACCTTTTTTTAATAAATGTTAGCTACTGTCTGCATTTTTATACCCTATACGGTATGTGAATAATAAAGTTGCAAAATGTTTTATATAATTATTTGAACAATTAAGGCTCCTATGGGCGGCGGCTTCCATTGCGTGCCCTACTCCCTCTCCTGTGCATTACGGCGGCTTCTGCCGTGCGTCTCCTCCCTCCTCCTCCTAGGCATCCAATAGTATCTATCCTGTCCTTTCAGCCAATCGGATGATGGGTCTCACCCGTCTCTTCCTGATTGGTCGGGAGGAGGATCAGTGTGAGAATAGTGAATATTCATTTGCTATTCTCACACAACTGAGTGGGCTTGGAGCGCAGTGCTCTGCTCCCCGCTCCCACCATTTTTTGAAGCCTATTAGAGCCTCTGGCTCTAATCACGTGCTTAAAAAAAAAAAAAGCACCCCCCCAATTGGAATCCATGGTCCGGCGCCCTGCATGTAGATTAGGGGGCCGGATGCATGGACAGGCCGCCACTGCTAAATACCTTGGACTGTCTACTTTACAAAAAGTGCCTCAAGAAATGAGATAATCAGTCAGTGCATCAGGATTGATCAATTTTCAGATATATCGCATAGTATAACTTTCCTACAGACGAAATAATATACACTGATTTGGGTTATTTTCACCAAAGAACACTTTGGCCGAAATTTGTGAAGAAAGATTATTTACAAAATTTTAGAACAGAAACTAAGAAAAATGTGGGTTTTTTTTTTTTTTTTTACATTTTCTGTATTTTTTTATTTGTATAGCAAAAAATAAAAACTCAGTGGTGATCAACACCTTTCCATCTTGTCTATTGTAATATGTCGGCCGGGTGGGAGACCTTTTTTCCAGCACGATCTGTCACCCGCTGTGTCCTTCGGATGGCAGATCAGTGTACCGGCCTGCTGCCAGTACCACCTAATGCCTGTGCCAAGCACAGCAGATCACATGACAACTGTACACAATGAAAGGCTTTGATTCATGCTATTCATTGTATACTATTGTGGTGAGCTTTGTGATTGGTCACAGTGATCACAAGGTACAGACAGGGTCAATCACAGCTAATCACATTAGTAAACACTGAATGAATAGTTTTCTTTCAGATTAAAAAAATGGTTACTTATAACTGTAAAATTCACAGTTATCAGGAATCGTGTGTAAAAAAAAAAAAAAAAAAAAAATAAACCTGATCACCTTCACAGAATAGTACAGTGTTACTATGGTATATAAAGAAAGTAAAAAAAGAAAAACAAATGTAATAAAAAAGTAAAAAAAATATTTACAACATTGAAAAAAATTATTACTTTTTTTTCTTTTGTTTTTTTACGTACTGTCAGCGTTCACACCTGATCACTGTCACACCAGTTATATGATGACGCTGTACTGCACTGGTGACGCCCTGATCACCCCACACCAGTTATATGATGATGCTGTACTGCACTGGTGACACCGTGATTACCTCACACCAGTTATATGATGACGCTGTACTGCACTGGTGACGCCCTGATCACCCCACACCAGTTATATGATGGCACTGTACTGTACTGGTGACACCCTGATCACCCCACACCAGTTATATGATGACGCTGTACTGCACTGGTGACGCCCTGATCACCCCACACCAGTTATATGATGACACTGTACTGCACTGGTGACACCCTGATCACCCCACACCAGTTATATGACGACACTGTACTGCACTGGTGACACCCTGATCACCCCACACCAGTTATATGATGATGCTGTACTGCATTGGTGACGCCCTGATCACCCCACACCAGTTATATGATGACACTGTACTGTACTGGTGACACCCTGATCACCCCACACCACTTATATGATGACGCTGTACTGCACTGGTGACAGAATGTACATTCATTTTTTTTTAAAAATAAAAAAAAAACATTATTTTCATTTCTTCATTTTACAAAAAAAAATTGTGACAAAAAAATGACATCTTCATAAAACTCACCAGGTCTCTTACTAAATACCTTGGACTGTCTATAGGTAGGAGATAGGATGGCTGCACACCCAAGTTGATGCAAAATTCCAAATTTATTGAAGAGATAAAAACATGTACAGACAAGCAATGCCAAAAGGCAAAATGGCGTGGGCAAAAGGTGACGCGTTTCACACGGCTGGTGTGCTTCGTCAAAGACCCACCTTGAACTGTCTACTTTCCAAAAAGGGGTAATTGGGGGGAATTTGTACTGTCCGGACATTTTATGCCTCAAGAAATTAGATTGGCCGTCACTAAATCAGGATTGATCGGTTTTCAGATATATATCGCATAGTTTGTGGGCTCTATAACTTTCCTACAGACTGAATAATATACACTGATTTGTGTTATTTTCACCAAAGAAATGGAGCAGAATACAGTTTGGGCCTAAATTTATGAAGAAAGATTATTTATTTGTGAAATGTTATAAAAGAAACAAAGAAAAACTCTTTTTTTCTTCTTTGTGGTCTTTTTTTGTTTTGTAGCCAATGGCCCCCTTAGGGGTGGTTGGTAGATGTGGTTCACCGGTCTCTCTGCCCTCAATCACACACTTTTCCGTTCATTCTTAGTCACTGAATAAGCCGGTACTTTGTTTTAGTTGTTTTATTGAGGGGTTAAACTTGCATAGGGTAGGGACGACTGTGGGATGCCCTGTAGATCAGGATTTAGGACCATTCTATATATACCTTCATATATATACACTCCTTCTTCCTCCAGCACTAATCCTTGCTGAAAGTTACACTCCTTCACTTTTCTTCTGTACAACACTTGCTTTCTTCCTGTTAGGCCTGAAGGAAAATCTATGAGGCCTCCATGACACTTCCTCTTCCACCACAGCTAGCAGATGGTGAGGCTTGCTCTACTGTCGGCAGGACCTCTGGACCATCTGTTGTGGGTAAGGGCCACGGCCTCCCAGTTGTGAAGCCATGGGCCCTCATTTGTGTACGTTGGTGCTAGCTGGGCACTGGATGAGCTACTACTCCCAGCTAGAGTTGCCACATCATCCCTTTAATCCAGGGCACATATTAATTACACAGGTTCTGTGGCTGATTAAGGTGGTGATTAAACTCACTTGGAGCCTTATGTGCATTAAATTAGCCTCAGAACAACCTGTGCAATTCAGATGTATCCTGGATTAAAGTGATGATGTGGCAACCCTACTCCCAGCCCATCCATCTTCTAAGCCCCTCCGGCCTACCTCACTGTCCAGTAACACTCTTTCCCCAACTGGCTCCACCGACCTCCACAGATTGTCCACTGTCTTCTCCCAGCCTGCTCCAGCCTTCTCATCCAGCTGCCAGGAGCTGCCACTCACCGACACCGGTGGATCCTTTAAAGAGTCCTCTATGTAGCCTCTCTGCTGTTCTCCTGCTCCCTTGTGCCGCTCCAGGAACCAACTCCTCTTCCTGGCTGCACCCAAGCCACCAGGCCTCAAGGTCACCCCCCCCCCAGACTGGGGGCTCCCTTCCCGGGTGAGGCCTCCACATTACCTCTACTACATCTCCCTCTTCCACCCGACACTCTCCTCCCCCCAGCTGGGCAGATCACTGTATTTAAGGAGGCCTGCCCTATGCCAGTCCAGAATGGGGATTGGTCAGGGCTCCTTACCTGTCTTGGAGCCCAGCGATGTCGGCACCCTCGGATTGGGGGTTGGGTGCAGCCGCGTCCATTGTGGGTAAGGGAACCCGGACATGTAGCATTACAGTTTCACACCAGGCGCCTTACTGCGCATGCACGAGGCTCCGCTGAGCTCTGCTATTGGCCAGGCAGCCAGTAGCAGAGCCAGGAGGGAGGAGGGAGCCGGGCTGCTGACGTCAGCGGCGGCGGCGGCCGGCCAGAGCTCCCGGATGTGTGGAAAAGGATACCTGTCTAAAGACAGCTGTCCTCTTCCCCCTCCCCCCCGAAAGGTGCCAAATGTGACACCTGAGGGGGGGAGGAATCCAACCAGCGGAAGTTCCAATTTTGGGTGGAACTCCACTTTAACATACTTCAGAAAGCCCCACCTCCTCTGTCCAGAGTCTTCCAGAAGCAAAGGGGAGGAGTATCCAAAGCGTGTTCCTTCCTGCAGTCTCCTGCCCTCCCTGGGCCACTCCCCTGCCCACATCAAACATTCAGACCTGACTAAATTTGCCTCTCCTGCAAAAATCCACTACAAAAAGCACCTATTACTATGGGGGCGCTACAGTTTATTTAGCAAAAAAAAAAATCGCCCAGTAATCACCCAGTGGTGATTAAATACCACCAAAAGAAAACTTTTTTTGTGTGGAAAAAATGATAAAAATGCCATATGGGTGCAGCATTACAGCAGTTACAAAAGATTTTTTTTTTCAAAATTTTGTCTTTTTTTTGTTTGTTTAGCAAAAAATAAAAAACGTAGTGCTGATTAACCACCTCAATACCGGGCACTTTCACCCCCTTCCTGCCCAGGCCATTTTTCAGCTTTCAGCGCTGTCGCACTTTGAATGACAATTGCACGGTCATGCTACACTGTACCCATATGACATTTTTATCATTTTCTTCACACAAATAGAGCTTTCTTTTGGTGGCAATCACAGCTAGGTTTTTATTTATTACAAAAAAAAAAAGACTGAAAATTTTGCAAAAAAAAAAAATTTTTCTCAGTTTCTGTCAGTAAATTTTGTAAATAAATAATTTTTCTCCTTCGCTGATGTGTGCTGATGAGGCTGCACTGATGGGCACTGATGAGGTGGCACTTATGGGCACTGATGAGGAGGCACTAATATGCCGCACTTGTGGGCACTGATAGGTGGCACTGATGGGCACTAATTGGTGGCACTGATAGGCGGCACTGGTGGACACTGATAGGCGGCACTGATGGGCATTGATGGGTGGCACTAATGGGCAGCAGTGATGGGCATTGATGGGCAGCACCGATAGGCAGCACTGATAGCCAGCACTGAATGGCATCACTAATGGGCAATGATTGGTGGCACTTGTGAGCACTGATTTGTGGCACTGGTGGGTACTTGTGGGCACTGATTTCTGCCACTGGTGGCGCTAATTTTAACCAGGGCACTGATGATCAGTGCCCTGATTACATCCCCAGATGTCCTCTGCGAGGAGATGCCGCTGATCGGCTCTCCTCGCCACACACTCTGTCAGTGTGAGGCGAGGAGCGCCGATTACCGGCACTTCCTTGTTTACATGAGCCTGGCCGTGATTGAATACAGCCGATCACATGGATAAAGAGCTGCGGTCGCAGCTTTTTAGAGAGATTGGGGTCACGCCGTGTCCTGGCAACACAGCCCGGCCACGATCGGCACGCTGCACGCATTCTGCAACTACGTCATATGACGTTGTCCTGGAACGAGAGCCTCGTCGCCCCTCCGTCATTTGACGACGGATGGGCGGCAAGTGGTTAAAGAGAAACTGCAGTCTGTTCACATAATTTGTAATAAAAACATCTTTGCCATTCTGAAACTTCACCTCCAACCACTTTGCATATTATTTTATATATACTGCGATTCTGTACTTGCCAAATATGCTGCAGAAATCTCCCTCCACTGAGTCTGGCTGCAGCCATTTTAACTGTGGGCAGCTGAAGCTGCCGCCTGTTCACTTCATGGATTTACACAGACACACAGAGGCACACCTCCAGCTTTCATTGGCTCTCTTATGACTCATTCCCCCCTCCCTTCCAGGCAAACTCTCAGGAACTCTCAGGAGAGTGAGAGAGAGAGCTGTGCATGATGTCATAAGCCAAGGCTAATGACCAGACAAGAAACAGGAAGTGGGCTGTATAAGGGATTTACTGGCAGAAAAAAATATTTTACTATCCAAACTTAAAACAACAAGACCAGAAGATTTAATAGATGGAAAGATGAAGAATAACTGAAGTTCCACTCTAAATATCACCAAAAGAAAGCTCTATTTGTGTGAACAAAAATTAAAATGCCACATGGGCACAGTGTTGCATGACCGCGCAAGTGTGAGAGGGCTGAAAGCTAAAAATTGGCTTGGCCAGGAAGTGGGTAAAAGTGCCCCGGTGCTGAAGTGGTTAAATATCACCAAAAGAAAGCTCCATCTGTCTTAAATAAATGATGAGAAGTTCATACTGTATGGGTACAGTGTAGCATGACTGAGTAATTGTCATTCAAAGTGTGACAGCACCGAAAGGTGAAAATTGGGCAAGAAGGGGGTGAAAGTGGACCTGTCATCAGATATAATGTGTGTTTATTTGGTTGGGTATATTTTACCTCTCATTGAACTTATTTATATTTTTTGATTTTTGATTTTCTTATGACTTGATGACTGATATAATTCCCTGCTGTGTGCGTCGGCCCTGCGCATGTGCGTCCCCGGACAGAGCGCAGGAACATGCGGGCGATGTCTTCATGTCAAAGTATGGAATCCGCTGGCAGACGCTGCGAATGAGAGCTGGACACAGTCCCGGAAATTCTATAAATTAGCTGAGTGTGACAGGTGAGACTTTCCTGGCCGCCATCCAATCTATGATTTGCTGCTATCACTCAGGAGCCGTCCTCTCCGGTGACCTTTACAAAGAAACTCGCTAAAACTTCCAGAGAGATTTTATCCGGCGGGTGGACAGGGATCGGCATGGAACTATTACCGCCCTCTATATCCCCTAAGACTCTGGACAGTCCGGTCACCCTCCTAGCTATATAAGGTGTGTGTGTAAATCACAGGACTGGCTGAGCAGAATGACCCTTTTCTTGGCAGGTTGAGGGGATCAGATACACAGAGGTAAGTGAGCGTGTCAGTATAAATATCCATTAATAATTGAATGCCCTGGGTTGGCTTCTACCAAGGGAAGCCCAGGTGTCCAAAATTACACCATGTACTTTTTAACCCCTTAGAGCCTTTAAGGGTGTTTAGTAAGCCAGGAGGCGAGGCGGGGCTTACGGTCATGTGACCGCAATCACATGATCGTAAAACTGGAACTTTCTGTGAGCGTGCTCTCAGAACAGCACTGTTTGTACTATTGCACGCATAATGCAGCTGCTTGGTGCCAAGGCCCAACCGCCGAGAGGCCGCATAGTTGCGTGTGCTTGGCGCCAAGAAGTTAATACTATGAAATGTTCACAGCCAATCAACATGGGGACAAGGTGCTTTGGGGGGGCCCTTCTACCCCAAAGCACCCCACCCCATCTTGAGGGCATGTGGTCTGGTATGATTCAGGAGAAGGGAGGAGCTCGCTCCCCCCCCTTCCCCAAAGCACCCCCCATGTTGAGGGCATGTGGCCTGGTATGATTAAGGAGAAGAGGGGCGCTCGCTGCCCCCCTTCCCCAAAGTACCCCCTCATGTTTAGGGCATGTGGTCTGATATGATTGGGGGGGCGCGTACTCTCCCCTTCCCCAAAGCACCCCCCCATGTTGAGGGTATGTGGCCTGGTATGATTCAGGAGCGGTGGGGCACTCGCACCCCCTTCCCCAAAGAACCCCCCCATGTTTAGGGCATGTGGCCTGGTATGATTAAGGAGAAGAGGGGCGCTCGCTGCTCCCCTTCCCCAAAGTACCCCCTCATGTTTAGGGCATGTGGTCTGATATGATTCGGGGGGGGTGCTTACTCCCCCCTTCCCTAAAGTACCCCCTTTTCCCCAAAGCAACCCCCCATGTTGAGGACATGTGGCCTGGTATGAATCAGGAGAAGAGGGGCGCTCGCTGTCCCCCTTCCCAAAAGTACCCCCTCATGTTGAGGGCATGTGGCCTGGTATGATTAAGGAGAAGAGGGGCGCTCGCTGCCCCCTTTC
>BLSH010471351.1:13657-32148 GCA_018402905.1 Glandirana rugosa
TCTCTGATGTCTGCCCCGGAATCAGGCATCAGATCAGGGGTTCCCCACTAGGTCCTTATCCTCTTGAGCCATGTATGCAGTTTCTGACAGTCTCTTGAGCCATGTATGCAGTCTCTGACCGTTTCATGTACCATGTCCGCAGTCTCTGACTACCTCCTGTGCTATGTCTGCAGTCTCTGACTGTCTCCTGTGCTATGTATGCAGTCTCTGACTGTCTCCTGTTCCACGTCCGCAGTCTCTGACCGTATCCTGTACTACGTCTGCAGTCTCTGACCATCTCCTGTACTATGTCCGCAGTCTCTGGCTGTCTCCTGTACCATGTCTGCAGTCTCTGACTGTCTCCTGTATCACGTCTGTAGTCTCTGACCATCTCCTGTATCACGTCTGCAGTCTCTGACCATCTCCTGGATCATGCCTGCTGTCTCTGACCATCTCCTGGATCATGTCTGCAGTCTCTGACCATCTCCTGGATCATGCCTGCTGTCTCTGACCATCTCCTGGATCATGTCTGCAGTCTCTGACCATCTCCTGTACTGCGTCTGCAGTCTCTGACCGTGATAATGTAATTATGACATTGTCAAAAAGGGGCAGAGCATGGATGACCTTGAAATTATGCCTCCCCTGGAAAAAGTTCTGCGGACGCCCATGCATGATTATTTTTGGTTACAAAAACAGCCAGAGATGTATAATTTTACACGTCCTGTTGAGGTCTGCAGGTTGAATAAAATAGGTCCAGAAATAAAATATTTAGGAGAATGTGTGGGAAGTGTTTAGAGAACGGTCACTGCAAAAAAATAAGATAAAAATAGAGCATCTTGGTTGCTGAGACTTCTGACCACTAATTAAACAGTTATACCTCCATAACAGTGACTTGCACATTTTTATAGGCTGGGGACCAGATGGTTGCAATAAGCCCAATTCAAAAAGCTTTAACACAAGGATAAGGATTCTTATTTTCAGCCAAATTTCTCGGTATTATAAAGTGCAGCTCAACCAGGTTAAATCCAAGCTCCTAAATATTCATCATATATACAGTGGGTACAGAAAACAATCATGCCCTTTAAAATAATCACATTTTGTTACTTTGCAGCCTGAATTGAAGACAACACCGTTTTTGTTTTATCCAGCTGTATTTACTCAGTGAAAGATATAACACCAACATGTCAGCAAAAAATAAAAAAGATTAAAAAAACAGAATCACTGAGCTGCAGGGGCGGCCCATACATTAAGGGAGCATGGGCGCCGCCCCCCGTCCAGCGCCGCCCAGCGCCACCCCCTTCTATCCATGCGCTCAGCCCCTTGCAGAACGCTGGATGCATGAATTCCAATGGAGGGGGTGTTTTTTTTTTTTTTGAAGCACGTGAACAGAGCTAGAGCAGTGGTTCTCAACTCCGGTCCTCGGGACCCACTAACAGGCCAGGTTTGCAGGATAACTAAAATGCATCACAGGTGATCACATTTGCTGCTCAGTGATTGCAGTATTCTAGTCTGCATCTCCCCAAGTTAATACTTAAAGTGGTAGTAAACCCTCCTATCATTTTCAGCCAAGGAAGCTGCCATCTTGGCCTCTGTTTAATCTACAACTGCCATGATGCTGCACATGTCATCAGCTATGACACCAGCAATTGGATGGTTTGACAGTTTGGTTTAGAGCACAACCAATGGGAGTGTTAGAATTCCGCCACGTGCCGGAAATGGAACTGGTTTTTAAACTGTTAAATGGATGGGTTTACTACCGCTTTAAAATCTGGCCTGTTGGTGGGCCCCGAGGACAGGAGTTGAGAACCACTGAACTAGAGGCTCTAATTGTCTTCAAAATAGGGTGGGCTTGGGGCGCAGAGTATTGCGACTGGAGCTCACCCAGGTGTATTACATAACGAATGAATATTCACTATTGTAACACTGACCCTCCTCCTGGCCAATCAGGAAGCGGGTCTGAAACCCGTCACCCGATTGACTGAAGGTACAGGTGATCCCATTGGACGCCTAGAAGGAGGGGAGGAGAGAGGAGAGGAGACGCAGGGGAAGCTAGCGGGCTGCCCGTCTGTCGCCCAGAGAGAAGCTAGGCTGGCCGCTGGGTGGAGGAGGGAGGAGAGCCGCCACTGGAGCAGACACGCTGGTCGCTTGGAGGGAAGCCCGCGATAAGTGTTGCGGCTGCTGGGTGACATTGGCCGACCAACCAAGGGGGGAGGCAGGGGGTGCGGGCGATCCGGCGGAGGGGGTGGTTGGCAGCTGGCTGGCTGACTGTGCACTGGGCTGCCCCCCCCAAAAAAAGATACTACCGGCCGCCACTACTGAGTTGGAAAAAGGATCCCCCCCCCCTCCTAAAAAGTACTTGTAAACTCAATCAGGTGTAGCTAATCACCTTCCCAATGGCACACAAAGCCATTTGACTTTCAGCTGTAATCGGCTGTGGTCATTTTGATTAGCTCAGCATTAAAATAGCTTTCCTGGAGCATTTCAGTCCTTGATAGCAACTGAAGCAGAGCCTAGTGAAATATATAACACCAACATGTCAGAGAAAAAAAAAAACAGAATCACTGAGTTGAAAAAAGGATCACCCCCCTTGTGTTAGTATTTTGTTGGACCACCTTTTGTTTTAATTACAGCCTTTAGTCTGTTGGGATTTGTCTCTACTAACTTTGTACATCTAGACGTTGCAATATTTTCCCGCTCTTCTTTGCAGAATTGCTCAAGTTCAGTTACATTTGATGGTGACCATCGGAGGACTGCAGTCTTCAAGTCATTCCACAGAGTTTCAATGGGGTTTAAGTCTGGGCTCTGACTAGGCCATGCAAGGACATTCACCTTTTCTCCTTCAACCACTGCGTGGTCATTTTTGCTGTGTGCTCTGGCTTGTCATGTTGGGAAGGTAAACCTTCTTCCCATTGACAACTTTCTAGCAGAAGGCAACAGATTTCCCTCAAGAATTTAACAGTATTTTGCCCCATCCTTTTTTCCTTCTATCCTGACAAGTGCTCCAGTCCCTGCTGCAGAGGAACAGCCCCATAACAGGATATTACCACCTCCATGCTTTACTGTAGGAATGGTGTCATTTGGATGGTGAGCTGTATTGGATTTCCGTCAGACAGATTGTTTTATGTTAAAGCAAAATAATTAAATTTTCGTCTCATCTGACCACCTTAACCACTTCAATACAGGACACTTATATACCCTTCCTGCCCAGACCAATTGTCAGCTTTCAGCGCTGAATGCCAATTACTCAGTCATGCAAAACTGTACCCAAACAAAATTTTTATAATTTTCTTCACACAAATAGAGTTTTGGTGGTATTTAATCACCACTGGGTTTTGTTTTTTTTCGACATAAGTGAAAAAAGAGCGAAAACAACACTTTTTTTTAGTTTCTATGATAAAATTTTGCAAATAAGTAATTTTTGTTCATAAATTTGGGCCACAGGCTATGGAGCAAATCATTGAATATTGATCACACTTGATGTACTGATGGCCTATCTTCCTGAGACCATAACAAGCCAGTAAAGTGCAAATACCCCCCAAATTACCCCTTTTTGAAAAGTAGACAGTCCAAGGTATTTAGTTAGAGGCATAGCAAGTGGTGTCAGGTACTCGGGTACTCTGATGGGATGTAACAGGTACTCGGGTACTCTGATGGGCTGGTGACAGGTACACAGGTACTTTGATGGGCTGGTGACAGGTACTCGGGTACTCTGATGGGCTGGTGACAGGTACACAGGTACTTTGATGGGCTGGTGACAGGTACTCGGGTACTTTGATGGGCTGGTGACAGGTACTCGGGTACTCTGATGGGCAGGTGACAGGTACACAGGTACCTTGATGGGCTGGTGACAGGTACTCGGGTACTTTGATGGGCTGGTGACAGGTACTCGGGTACTCTGATGGGCTGGTGACAGGTACTCGGGTACTCTGAGGAGATGCTGACAGGTACTTGGGTACTCTGATGGGCTGGTGACAAGTACACAGGTACTTTGATGGGCTGGTGACAGGTACTCGGGTACTCTGATGGGCTGGTGACAGGTACTCGGGTACTCTGAGGAGATGCTACCAGGTACTTGGGTACTCTGATGGGCTGGTGACAGGTACTCGGATGCTTTGATGGGCTGGTGAGAGGTACTCTGATGGGCTGTGACCCGGAAATGGCAATACAGCTGTTTTGTTGACATTTGTGACTGGCTGTGATTGGACACAGCCGGGCATTGTGGTAAAGAGCCAATTTCATTGGCTCTTTACCCCGATCGGGGATGGGCTGTGTCCCCAGGGACATGCCCAATCGCCGCGCTGCAGGCCCCCGGGGCCCATAGTAGCGGCGAGAAGTGGCGGACGTCATATGACAACTGCCCGGAGGGAGACAGTGTTCCTGCCAGCATCATTTGTCAATGGCCCAGTAAGGAAGTGGTTAAACACACCTTGAAGATTCTGAGGCCACATGGAAAAAGGCGTTATTGCCAGATGAGACTAAAATTGAATTATTTGGCCTCCGCTTCTCAATCGTCTGTTTGGGATATCTCCAGATTTAAAGTGATTGTAAAGTCTTGTTTTTTATTTTTTTAACCACTTCACCCCCGGAAGGATTTCCCAGGTTAGGACCAGAGCACTTTTCGTGATTCGGCACTGCGCCGCTTTAACTGACAATTGCGTGGTCGTGCGACGTTGTACCCAAACTAAAATTTGCATCCTTTTTTTCCCACAAATAAAGCTTTCTTTTGGTGGTATTTGATCCCCTCTGCGTCATTTCTGATCACTGCTAAAAACCAAGAAAGAGCGACAATTTTGCAAAAAAAAAAACAATATTTCTTACTTTTTGCTAAAATTCAAATCCAAAAAAAAAATATAAAAAAACATTTTTTTTCATTGGTTTTGGCCGATTTATATTCTTCCTCATATTTTTGGTTAAAAAAATTGCAATCGGCGTTTATTGATTAATTTGCGCAAAAGTTGCTGCATTTACGGATGATGAGAATTAATTTCTGGGGTTTTAATTTTTTTTTATTTTTTACTAGTAATGGCGGAGATCTGGGATTTTTAGTGGTACTGCGATATTGGGGCGGACATGTCGGACATTTTTGACACTTTTTTGGGACCAATGAAATTTATTCGGCGATCAGAAATATAAATGTCCACTGATTACTGTGTAAATGTCATTGGCAGTGAAGGGGTTAACCTGCAGGGGGTGATCTAGGGGTTAACTGTGTTCCCTGGGTGTGTTCTAACTGTGGGGGGGCTGGGCTACCATGGGCATGAGAGATCTAACTGATCCCAGTGACAGGGATCAGTAGATCTCTTATGTCCCCATTGAGAGAGCAGGGAACTGCCATGTATACATCGGCGGTTCCCCGTTCTTTCACTCTGGTCGCTCATCGCGGCTCGCCGGGGGGACATCGGGTCCGCCCAAGCCGCAGGCACACTCCTCCGGAGTGTGTCGGGCACGATAGCGCGCTCATCCCCTAGCTGCACCTGGGCAAATCGCCGCCTATTTATGGCGATTCGCGGTAAGCATCCACACTGCCGCCGTGAATATACAGTGCGCAGTGTGGAGCCGGTTAAATAAGAAACATGTTATACTTACCTTCTCTGTGTGGTTGGATTTGCACAGAGCAGCCCCAATCCTCCTCTTCTCGGGTCCCTCTTTGCAGCTCCTAGCCCCTCCTCCTATTGAGTGCCCCCACAGCCAGCAGCTTTCTATGGGGGCACCCGAGCCGAGTCACAGCTCCCTGTATCCATTCAGACACGGAGCCCTGAACCAGCCCCGCCTCCTCTCTCCCCTGCCATTGGCACCACTGCTGTGTCTCAGCCAATCAAGAGGAGTGTCCCAGATGGCTCAGACATTCGTGGACATCGCTGGAGAGAGATGGGGCTCAGGTAAGTAATTGGGGGGTGCTGGGGCTAAACACAGAAGGTTTTTTATCTTAATGCACAGAATGCACCTTCTGCCTTTACAAATCCTTTAATGTCACATCACCTCCCCTCTCAATATCTTGCTATTAGGCTCAGTGTTAATAATAATGACAATACCCATTCAGCAGATCCCCAGCTAATAGAGATTTTTTTTTAAATCATTACTTTACCTATTACCTTAGTAATACACTAACAAGTTCAGTACACTTTTAAACTAGTACACATGAGTAGGATCACTTGAGCATTGCTTCCTCAGGATTTGGGCTTTGGCATCTTCTCAAAGAAACCGGGTTGCATGATGATGTCACATAGCTCCACCCAATGCATTTCGTCACTGCATCATGTGACTTCATCAAGGATTTACCCTCGGATCACTTCCAAGTGGCATAATCTGCATTTGTTCTCAGCTACTGGTTGGCTCAGTGTACTTCTCCCTCCCTTCCATGCTGTATGTGGCACCATCTGCTGACATTTACACACCACTGCAGTGCACACCAGCCTCAATCAGAAAAGGTTAGATAGACTGCTGAACACATAGCCTGTGCCTGATCAGGTTAGCCTGTTGGCCTATGTTCTCCTCCTCCCGCTGATTCCCCCGCTGATTTCTAAAAAGAAAAATTATGGGCTGCCGGGACATGGCTTTTTTGGGAGACTTGCTGTCAGCTGACAAAGCCCATTGGTCAGCCATTAAAGTGCATAGATGTGCGCCAGCGAAGCAAACATCTATACACTGATTGGCTCTGGCCCCAGTCACTGTCCTCCAGACAGTGACTGATTGGTCAGGAGCAGGGGCGGGGGCAGACATGCTGGTGCTTGGACTGCATGCACGCACGCCCGTGATTCCCGCCGACCGTGGGAGAGAGAGCGGCCTGATGAGTCCCTTGAGGTAAGTATTGCGGTGTAATGGGCTGTAATACCTGTGCACTGGGCTGTAATACCTGTGCACTGGGCTGTAATACCTGTGTACTGGGCTGTAATATCTGTGCACTGGGCTGTAATACCTGTGCACTGGAATGTAATACCTGTGCACTGGGCTGTAATACCTGTGTACAGGGCTGTAATACCTGTGTACTGGGCTGTAATATATGTGTACTGGGCTGTAATATATGTGTACTGGGCTGTAATACCTGTGCACTGGGCTGTAATATATGTGTACTGGGCTGTAATATATGTGTACTGGGCTGTAATACCTGTGCACTGGGCTGTAATACCTGTGCACTGGGCTGTAATACCTGTGTACTGGGCTGTAATATCTGTGCACTGGGCAGTAATACCTGTTACTGGGCTGTAATATCTGTGTACTGGGCTGTAATACCTGTGCACTGGGCTGTAATACCTGTGCACTGGGCTGTAATACCTGTGCACTGGGCTGTAATACCTGTGCACTGGGCTGTAATATCTGTGCACTGGGCAGTAATACCTGTGCACTGAGCTGTAATACCTGTGCACTGGGCTGTAATACCTGTGCACTGGGCTGTAATACCTGTGTACAGGGCTGTAATACCTGTGTACTGGGCTGTGTACATTGTATCTTCCTCTTCTTGCAGTGAGTGGAAAAAAAAATAATAAAGAATACAAAATGAATCAAAAGAGAAATTAAAAAATAAAGAAAAAAATAACAAGATCAAGGTTGCCAGAGTTATTATTAGGGTCAAGGTAAGGGTGAAAGGTCAAGGTCGTGGGTAAATCTACCTCTTTCTATTACTGTTTAAATCTTGTAAATTGAAACTTTCAGCAAAAATATTTAGAAAAAATAAAATAAAATAAATTAAAAATAAAAAAACAAATACAATAAAAAAGCGTATCTAGTGACATGATGCAAAAGAAGAAAAATTACAAAAGAAAATAAAAATGAAAATAAAAGTGACAAACATATAAAAAGGAAATAAAAATAAAGAAAAAAAATAACAAGATCAAGGTTGCCAGGGTTATTGTTAGGGTTAAGGTCAGGGTCAAAGGTCAAGGTCGGGGTAAATCTACTCCTTTCTGTTTAAGACTTGTAAATTGCAAATTATCAATAAAAATATTTAAAAAAAGAAATAAATAAAAATAAAATGAAATAAAAAAAAATAAATACAATAAAAAGTGTATCTATCAACATGATCCAAAAGGAAAAAAAAAGACAAAGGCAAAAAATGAAAATAAAAGTGTCAAACCTGAAAAAAATAAATAAATGTAAAACAATAAACAAAAAAATAACAAGGTTAAGGTTGCCAGGGTTATTTTTAGGGTCAAGGTGAGGGACAAAGGTCACGGTCTGGGTCTACGGTCATGGTGAGCATATTTAAGGTATAATTAAGAATAAATAAATAAATTAGTATGTTTTAGTGTCAGCGTATGCAGGGAAAAAAAAAATGCAAACTGTGCACCATTGTTTCTGGGCTGTACTACAGGTACAAACAACTAACATACACATATGTGGTATCACTGCAATCGTCAGGAGCAGGAAAATTAATTTTGGCTTGTTCTTTGGTGGTAAATTATGATAATAGCAAAAAATATACAGCTAAGTTTAATTTTTTTTTTTTTTTTTTACTATTTTGGGCCTATTTTCCTTTAATAATAAAACAAAAAAAAAAAAACAGGAGATATCCTTTACCATTTGCCATCTAATGAAAGCCCAATTTGTCCTGAAAAAAAAAAAAGATATAATCCCCCTGGACGTACAAAGTAGTTGTAAAGGTTTGTACAGTTTTACTAACACATGTCAAAGTTGCAAAATTGAGCTTAGGCATTTAGATTTGTTTTACCCTTAGCTGGGAAGGGGTTACCCTGGTATCTCTGGCACTGTCTGTCATTGCTCTGTCTACCTATCTGAAACATGGATGTGTTTAGTATCAGTGTGTCTGCTTCCATCCTGACCATCACCGATCTAGTATCTGTCCTGCATGTGAAGCCTCGTACACACGGGACGACGATCGTATACAACAGGTCGTACTAACGACCGTTGTATGCGATATCGATCGTTCGTATGCGCGATTAGAACAGCCGAACATACGACGGTCGTACAAGGGAGTTGTATGAGCAGACTAGAAAACTTGGTCGTACCAACAAGCGGTCATACGACCGTTGTATCGTGTGTACAGAGCAGTTGGTACAACAAGTTGTATTGTGCAAAACACGCATGCTCAGAAGTCAGGAACGGCCGGATGCTAATTACATGCACCTGAACATTCTTCTGTGGTCGTACTATTGTGTAATGTAGTCAGTATGCAAGTTACATTATGCAACATACGATTTGCGACAATCGTAGGTACGATCGTCGTCCCGTGTGTACGAGGCTTAAGTCGGCTGTCTGTCGCCCCAGGTGACACAGTGGGGTTGATTTACTAAAGCTGGAGAGTGCAAAACCGGTGCAGCTGTGCATGCTAGCCAATCAGCTTCTAACCTCAGCTTGTTCAATCAAGCTTTGACAATAAGGCACCATTCACACAGGGGCGACTGTCGCTCCGACTTGGGTAGCCTCAAGTCGCCCCAGGTCGCTTGACATCTGAAATCCCATTGAAATGAATGGGAGCTGTCTTAATGTACACTACTGAAGTCGGAACGACTTCAAAAAAGGTTCCTGTACTACTTCTAGGCGACTTCTATCCGACTTGTGCCCATAGAATTGAATAGAAGTCGCCTCCAAGTCGGATCCCCCATCTAAATAAAAGCGACTGAGTGCCCATTCACATAGGGGCGACTTGCGATCCGACTTGAGTTGCCTCAAGTCGCCCCAAGTCGCTTGACATCTGAAATCCCATTGAAATGAATGGGAGCCGTCTTAATATACGCGACTGAAGTCGCTCCGACTTCAAGGCGACTTCTGAAAAGGTTCCTGTACTACTTCTAGGCGACTTCTATCCGACTTGTGCCCATAGGATTCAATAGAAGTCGCCTCCAAGTCGGATCCCCCATCTACATGGAAGCGACTTTACAGTTGAAAGAATAGAAATTATTTTTAGGCAGCCCCCTCCCTCCCTTCTTTGATTGGTTAAGGCAAAGTCGCCTGGCAAAAGTCGTGTTGTAAAGTCGCCTGAGGTCGCTCTGGAAGTCGCGCTGAAGTCGCACTGAAGTCGCCTAGCAAAGTCGCGCCGAAGTCGGGTCGCTCCTATGTGAATGCAGGCTTTGTAGTGAAAAGAATAGAATTTATTTTTAGGCAACCCCCTCCCTCCCTTTTCTGATTGGTCAAGGCAAAGTCGCCTGGAAAAAGTCGTGTTGTAAAGTCGCCTCAAGTCCCTGGAAGTCGCGCTGGAAGTCGCGCTGAAAGTCGCGCTGAAATTGCCTAGCAAAGTCGCGTCGAAGTCGGGTCGCCCCTGTGTGAATGCAGCCTTAGCCTCGGTTCACACTGCAGCGATGCAGGAACCTTGCTAATTCACTGCGGGTTCCCGCATCGCATGTCTCTGAATGGCAGTTCACACTGCCATATTCAAACTGTGGGGAGTGTCAATACAATGTTAATGACACCCCCAAATCAGTATGCATATCGCACTGCAAACTCGCACAGGAATCGGATCGCATGGTGTGAATCACCATGCGATCCGATTCGGACCCTGTAAAGAAAAAGGGTCCTGTGCGAGTTTGCTCCGATTACTATGCAAATTCAGCCCTACAATCTCTATGGCTGATTTTGAATCGCATATGGTTCACACTGCAGTGCGGTGCGAAATCATATGCGATCTCTGAGATCGCTGCAGTGTGAACCCAGCCTAAAACCTTGAAGCTGATTGGTTTCTGTGCAGGGCTGCACCAAATTTCAAGCTTTAGTAAATCAACCCCAGTGGGTCCACCGAACTCCGTGACAGCATGGCGCCACTTTTATTATCAGCTTGTTGTGGGGAATGCAGTCATTTATGATTGGTGTACATAGTGTAAGGAACCTTGAAGCAGCACCAACACTCAGGATATTATTATGAATGGAATGCTGCATGCATGGGAAATTTGACTTGGTTGCCAGGAATTATTATTATCAATGGTGTAAGGTAGGGCATGGGCAGGCGGCTGTTTCAGACATTTCTGTACTAAAAGTGAGTTAGAAACTGAAGGCTAAGGCGTCATTTTGCACACTGTTTAGTCTTTGTTAAAGAGCAAAGTTCCCAAAACTCATTACACACTCTGCTGAGTTCCCCATCAGTGTCAGTGAATGAACACCTTGTATGGGTGCTCCACTAGGATTAGAAAATAATTGCTAAGCAAATATACCCAGGAAAAGGTCACATTCTTGCTCATGACCCTCAAAGCAAATGCTGACGAGTAGCAAAAAAAAAAGTGCTTTGACAACTGCCCGCATATTTTTTTTTGCCTCCCTTTGCTATAATTACGCCCATTGGCAGTTTTTCCAGCATTTTTTTTTAATATATAACTAAAGGTAAAACAATTTTTTTATATTTGGTTAGGGTGGTGAGGAGTTTGATCCACCCTTGTGTGTGGTTCTTTACTAATCCCTCATTACATTCAGAGAAAGTTAAACTTTCAACCCTGTAGTTACTTGTGAAGGCCTTTTCAAATATAGGCACCGCATTTGCTTAGTGCAAACCACTGGCACCAAGCCAGTCATTAAAGAGTCTCCAAAAACTTTTGAGACAATGGCTAAGAAGTCACCAAGATTAGCCCTTTAAGAGCCGGTTCACACTACAGCGACTTGGGAGGCGACTTGTGTCGTTCCAAGTCGCCCCAAGTCGCTTGCCAAGTGAAATCCCATAGAAGTGAATGTGAGCGGTCTAAATGTACACTACTGAAGTCGCTCCGACTTCAGAAAAGGTTCTTGTACTACTTTGAGGCGACTTCTATCCGACTTGTGCCCATAGAATTCAATGGAAGTCGCCTCCAAGTCGGATCCCCATTTAAACAGAAGCGACTTCACAGTGAAAAGAATAGAATTTATTTTAGGGCAACCCCCTTCCTCCCTTCTCTGATTGGCCACAGGCAAAGTCGCCTGGCATAGTCAAGGTTGAAGTTGCTTCCAAGTTGCCTCCAAGCTGCCTCCAAGTTGCCTTGAAGTTGCCTGGCAAAGTCGTGCCTGAAGTCGGATCGCCTCAGTGTGAACCGGCTCTAAAGATTCCTGGATGTCAGCCACGTTGTCCTCCAGATGCTTTACACACATGGATATTGTCTTGGAAACATTTTCTTCCTGGACACTTTTATTGTGCTGCCCCTGTGATCACAGATCTTTGCAGCTTCATAGTTTTATATACACTATATTACCATAAGTATTGGGACGCCTGCCTTTAAACGCACATGAACTTTAATGGCATCCCAGTCTTAGTCCGTAGGGATCAATATTGAGTTGGCCCACCCTTTGCAGCTATAACAGCTTCAACTCTACTGGGAAGGCTGTCCACAAGGTTTAGGAGTGTCTATGGGAATGTTTGACCATTCTTCCAGAAGCACATTTGTGAGGTCAGGCACTGATGTGGATGAGAAGGCCTGGCTCGCAGTCTCTGCTCTAATTCATCCCAAAGGTGTTCTATTGGGTTGGGGTCAGGCCCATGTCTTCATGGACCTTACTTTGTGTACTGGTGCACAGAACTGGAAGGGGCCATCCCCAAACTGCTCCCACAAAGGGAATGAAATTGACCAAAATGTCTTGGTATGCTGAAGCCTTAAGAGTTCCCTTCACTGGAACTAAGGGGCCAAGCCCAACCCCTGATAAAACAACCCCACACCATGATCCCCCCTCCACCAAATGATTTGGACCAGTGCACAAAGCAAGGTCCATAAGGATATGGATGAACGAGTTTTGCGGTGGAGGAACTTGACTGGCCTGCACAGAGTCCTGACCTCAACCCGATTGAACACCTTTGGGATGAATTAGAGCGGAGACTGAGCCAGGCCTTCTCATCCAATCAGTGCCTGACCTCACAAATGCTCTTCTGGAAGAATGGTCAAACATTCCCATAGACACTCCTAAACCTTGTGGGCAGCCTTCCCAGAAGAGTTGAAGCTGTTATAGCTGCAAAGGGTGGGCCAACTCAAAATTGAACCCTACGGACTAAGGCTGGTCTGGTTCGCAGTCTTCACTCTAATTCATCCCAAAGGTATTCTGTCAGGTTGAGGTCAGGACAGTTAAGTTCCTCCACCTCAAACTCGCTCATCCATGTCTTTATGGACCTTTCTTTGTGCACTGGTCCCAATTATTTGGTGGAGGGGGGATTATTGTGTGGGGTCGGTTTCCAGGGGTTGGGCTTGGCCCCTTAGTTCCAGTGAAGGGAACTCTTAAGGCGTTAGCATACCAAAACATTTTGGACAATTTCATGCCCCCAACTTTGTGGGAACAGTTTGAGGATGGCCCCTTCCAGTTCTGCGCACCAGTACACAAGGTAAGGTCCATGAAGACATGGCCCTGACCCCAACCCAATATAACACCTTTGGGATGAATTAGAGCAGAGACTTCGAGCCAAGCCTTCTCATCCAACATCAGTGCCTGACCTCACAAATGTGCTTCTGGAAGAATGGTTAAACAATTTCATGCTCCCATCTTTGTGGGGATGTGGGGACAGTTTGGGGATGGCCTCTTCCCATAGCTGTGCGCAGCCTATTGCATTAGGGTGTGCACCCCAAAGCTCAAACACACACGCGTGTGTGTGCAAGTTTATATATAGAGCCGTGGATGATGTCAGTAGGGCAGAGATTGGTGTCAGTAGTAGTTTTTTATATATTATTTTTGCAATTTCATTTCTTTTACAATTTTTTTGGAGCCCCATTAGGGGGCTTTGGTGAGATATCAGGGATCTAAACAGGGGGAATCTGCTCCACACTGGATGATTAGGGTGTGACCAGGCACATCCGGCACACCCTGTGCGCATGCCTATGTCCCTTCCTATTCCAACATGACTGCGCACCAGTGCACAAAGCAAGGTCCACAAAGCAAACAAGGATGAATTTACACAGACATACCATCAAGGAACATAAAGAAGATGATTTCTGCACATCTGTGGGACATCACTTCTCACAACCGGACCACACTATTGAAGACCTCAATGTTTAGTTCTTTAACCACTTCAATACCGGGCACTTAGAACACTTCCTGCCCAGACCAATTTTCAGTTTTCAGTGCTGTTGCGATACGAATGAGAATTGCGCGGTCGTGCGGCGTTGTATCCAAACAACATTTTTATCATTTTGTTCCCACAAATAGAGCTTTCTTTTGGTGGTATTTGATTGCCTCTGCGTCATTTCTGATCACCGCTATAAACAAAAAAAGACCGAAAATTTTGAAAAAAAACAAAACATTTTTCTTTGTTTCTGTCACAAAAATTTGTATAAAGTACATTTTCTCCTTCACTGACGGGCACTGATGTGACTACACTGATGGGCACTGATGAGGCTACACTGACGGGCACTGATGAGGCAGTACAGATTGGCACTGAAGAGGTGGCACTGATGATGGGGCACATATGCAGCACTGATGGGCGGCACTGACAAGCAACACTGACATGTGGCACTGATACGTAGCACTGATATGCGGCACTGATAGGGGGCACTTTTAGGTGGTACTGGGCACTGATGGGCACTGATAGGGGGCACTTTTAGGTGGCACAGGTGGGCACTGATAGGTGGCACAGGTGGGCACTGATAGGTTGATCACATGGTAAAAGGCTTCGGATCGAAGCCTTTTACCTCGGTCGGTAATGCGGTGGGTCAGGGGCGCGCGATCGCGGATTATCCTGAGGATGTCAATAGACGTCCAGTCAGGATAATGAGCCACCCGCCCGGACGTCATTTGTCAATGCGCCGGGCAGTAAGTGGTTAAGGGAATTTCAGAACCATCCAGGAAAGGAAAACATTTGAACTAAGAATGATACTTCTGTTTGATACAAAAAATAATGGCCTAAATTTAGATATGGGTTTCCTTACTCATTATCCTAAAGTTTTACGACCTCAGAGATTTTTTTTCTCTTCTTTTTTTTTTAACATTCTGCTAAAACTTTTGTGAATCAGTGCTGCTTGGACCTTGAAGAAGGGGAGATACCCCGAAAGCTTGTCCTGACAAATTGTATCTTAGTGCAACTAAAAAAAAGTATCACAGACAGTACTCAATTTTACTCTTTGGAAAATTAAGAAATTGAATTAAGTTCAGAATTTTTTTTTACATACTGTCACCAGAGCAGTACGGTGTCATCATATAACTGGTGTGGTGGTAATCAGGGATAATGACTGGTGACAGTATGTAAAAAAAAAAATTGTAAACATTTTTTTTCCTTTTTTTAAGCTTTGTTTTACATACTCCCATCAGAGTAGTTTGGTGTCACCATAGTGCTACTCTGGGAGGATCAGGGATTTTTTTCCCCACTGTTATTGCTTATAACAGTGATGATCACTGTTATAAGGAACAGTTTTATTTGTCATGAATGGCTTCATTTATGTCAGCTTGCTTACTATTGTGATTGGCTACAGCTATGTACAGGGTGCTGTTATTGGCCCAGGTATCATGTGATAGCTGTGGGCCAATCACAGCATCACAATAGTAAGCAAGCAGTAATGAATTGAAGCTTACATGTAAGCATGTGAATGCATAACGATCACATGATACCCCTGTTGCTTACACTGGCTGGGTACCGAGCACCATGATCTGGTGGACACAGAGGTCATGGGATGGCACTGCTGCGCACCCCAAGGGGCGTGACAGTGCACATGTGCTAGGCGACGTACAGTTACATCACTTAGCCTGCAGCTGCAGCCAGCTCACGCTAAAAGTACCGCGGGTGGGCGGCAATCAGTTACACAATACATTGTTAGATACACAACACAAGACATACTGTAAAGAGGAAACCTCTTGTAATTCTAAGTTAGTTAGTTAGTTAGTTAGTTGAAACCAAAAATATTCTCAGCTAAAATGAATAAAGATTAAATCAAAAACAAATAACTACAAACCTAACTTTTTTTTGCAGCTGTGCACTCCAATGTATTCCCACATCGATCAATCACTTTATGTATCAAATATTGCTGCACAAATAACATAAATACTTGTCACCTTTATCTACCCCATGATAAACGTATAATCATATAAAATTATTATTATTATTATTATACAGGATTTATATAGCGCCAACAATTTACGCAGCGCTTTACAACTTGAGGGTAGACAGTACAAATACAATACACTTAAATACAGTAGGAATCAGAGGGCCCTGCTCATTAGAGCTTACAATCTAAAAAGGGAAGGTCAAGAGATACAAGAGGTAATAACTGTGGGGGATGTGCTAATAGAGAAGATAAATGTACAGTTGTTAGGTGGGAGCCGGATAGGCTTCTCTGAAGAGATGAGTTAAAATGTATATATACACAAATAATCTACAAATTGTAATTAATTTGCCCAAAAAAGTCCACTATGTAATGATCATAGAAGTGCATTAATAAAAATGACTACTTCCTCCGACCATGTCTGTGGGATTCTTGATAATATTCACCAGTTTTCTGTCATCACCGGTCACATCATCCACTTACCTATAGATCCTAATAGATCACCATGCACCTTGCCCTTTCATTGGGCCTTCCCCACTTGCAGGTTACACCAGATGTAACAACCATTCGCCTTGTTCCTCCTCCAATACCCATTTCCATGTATAAGGTGAAGTCTTTCTACTCATCATTAGTGTAGCTCAAAAATAATAAAAACTTTCATTGTGCCGTATATTGTATTACTATGTTTTTATTTAATAAATGGAAAGCCACTTACAAATCTGGTACACTCAAATTATGTGCACTAGAATGAGTTAACTTTAAATATTGTATTGTCCCCCTAACATAGGGATTCAGCTTCATGAAAAGCACATCACTTCCAGGTCCAGTCGTATGCATGATGACGTTACTTAGCGCCGCCTGAGCGTGTTTCGTCAGACCTCGTGACTTCCTCGAGGAGGAAAAATAAGTCAGTTACTGGCTATGACAAAAGGGGCAAAGGGGGCCATATCTAACTAACTAACTAACACACTAACTTCTATTAACTGGTTCCCGGCCATGTTGCATACATTTACTGCTGCAGTGTGGCTCTATTCCGCAAATCGCTGTCTATAAACGGCAGCTCGCGCGTGCGCAGCTAGCAGGCGGGCCGACGGTGGCGCGCTCTCATGCCCGCCGCACTGTGCAGCAGAGTGCCGTGGCTTGGGCAGATCCGATGTCCGCCGGCGAGCTGCGATGAGCAAGCAGAAAGGAAGAACGGGGAACCGCTGATGTAAACACCGCAGTTCCCCGCTCTGTCATCGGGCATTTAAAAGATCTGCTGATCCCTGTCACTGGGTTCAGTTAGATCTCTTATGTCCATGGTAGCCCAGCCACCCCACAGTTAGAACACGCGCAGGGAACATAGTTAACCCCTTCACTGCCCCCTGCAGGTTAACTCCTTCACTGCCAATGACATTTATACAGTAAACAGTGGATATTTAAATTTCTGATCGCTGTATAAATGTCATTGGTCCCAAAAAAGTGTCAAAAATGTCCAACATGTCCCAATATCAAAGTTCTGATAAAAATCGCAGATCGCCGCCATTACCAGTAAAAAAAAAAAAAATAGTAAAAACGCCAGAAATTAATTCTCATGGTTTGTAAATGTGGCAACTTTTGCGCAAACCAATCAATAAACGGCGATTGCGTTTTTTTTACCAAAAATATGAGGAAGAATATAAATCGGGCAAAACCGATGAATACATTTGTTTTTTTTATATTTTTTTTTTTTTGGATTTGTATTTTAGCAAAAAGTAAGAAATATTGTTTTTTTTTTGCAAAATTGTCGCTATTTTTTTGTTTATAGCGGTTATCAGAAATGACGCAGAGGGGATCAAATACCACCAAAGGAAACCCTATATTTGTGGGAAAAAAGGACGCACATCGTTTGGGTACAATGTCGCACGACCACACAATTGTCAGTTAACCACTTGCCGACCGCCGATCGGCATCTGACGGCGGCAAAGTGGCTCTGTAAGGCAAACCGCCGTCATACGACGGCGGCCGCCAGATCGCGCACAGTGGGCGCGCCCGCGCGCTCACTGTGTCAGGGGGGGCCAGGGAGCGGGTGCGGCGGCTTCGATTGCCGCCGGCCACCCGCGATGCCCCCCCCGGAGTGAAGGAGCGGAGGTCCGTGTATGTAAACACGGACCTCCGCTCTGTGTGAGGGGGAAGGGCTGTGATCACAGCCTTCCTGTACGTGAAGGCTGTGACCACTTCCCTTCCCCAGCTAGGCAAGCCCCCATACAGTTAGAACACGCCCAGGGAACATAGTTAACCCTTAGAGCGCCCCCTGCAGGTTAACCCCTTCACTGCCAATGGCATTTACATAGTAATCAGTGCATTTTTATAGCACTGATCGCTGTATAAATGCCAATGGTCCCAAAAAAGTGTCAAAATGGTCCGACATGTCCGCTGAAATATCGCAGTACCGCAAAAAATCGCAGATCGCCGCCATTATTAGTAAAAAATAAAAAAAAAATAAAAACCCCAAAAATGAATTCTCATCATCCGTAAACGCCGATTGTGATTTTTTTTATCGCAGATATGATGAAGAATATAAATCGGCCAAAAACGGTGAAAAAAAATGTTTTTTTATATTTTTTTTTGATTTGTATTTTAGCAAAAAGTAAGAAATTTGTTTTTTTTTTGCAAAATTGTCGCTCTTCTTTT
>BLSH010471351.1:59378-69746 GCA_018402905.1 Glandirana rugosa
CGGGTATCTCTGGAGGGATTTCAGTATTTTCTGTTAATAGAAACCTATCTCAGATATTCTCTAATATCTCCTGAACTAAGGATGTAATCGGGTATGTCCCTCACGTCTTAATAATCCGTTCAACATAAAAACTCCTTTTTGATATTAATGAGTTTTTGGAATCATTGAGAACATGGTTGTTGTTCAATAATAAAATTATTCCTCAAAAATACAACTTGCCTAATAATTCTGCACTCCCTGTATGGGCTAATGTAGGAATCAAGTCCTCTATAATCTCTTATAGACTCTATCCAAAGATAATTGTCTTTTATGACTTTAGGGAGGTCTCTATGGGCCCGCCCATATAGAACTACTGAGAGGTGACGTAGCGGTTATTTGGATTACTAGCCAGAAGAACAGCGATGGAGGGTGTGTTGAGTTGTGCTGCCTCACGCTCCTCCTAGTGTGAATAGCTTGCTTTGTTCTCCTCCTCCCCCCGTTTACATCCTACCTTACATTTGTCCCTAGGGTAGGTTGGACACTCTTTGTTGTCTGAATCTTTATATTCTTTAATAATGGTATGTCCTCTAAGTACATTTTTCATTTGTTTCATTCTTATTTAGACGATAGCTTTTGCCAATAAAACGTAGTGGGTATCAGCAAGGTTAATCCCGATTGGGGCCTGTAGGCTCAACTGCCCAGTCTTTTAACAGGCAAATAGCAGGTAAAAAATAAGATGCAATAGTACTATAGAGTGATGATGGATATATGGTCCTATATTCACACACTTACATGACTTTTAGCTCCTCCCTGGGTATCCTGATCTGGAACTCCCCTGTGTCCGCTCCCCTGATTGCTATCCTCGAC
This sequence comes from Glandirana rugosa, assembly GCA_018402905.1. NCBI lineage: Eukaryota > Metazoa > Chordata > Amphibia > Anura > Ranidae > Glandirana > Glandirana rugosa. Next base: position 60,225 of record BLSH010471351.1, read on the forward strand.
CACACAGAGTTATATGTAAGCACGTAACATGCAGACAGAAGAGTTTATCTATTCGCTGTATATTAGATTATGATGTCTCTTACCTGTTTATTTTTTGCTTTAAGGAACAGCTACTTTGTCAACCTACAGTTATGCTATGATTGGGGTCCTGAAGAAGCCCTAAGCGAAACGCGTAGACCTCTGCATACGTGTGTCAAACACACATCTAGGTTGTATTGGCAGTTTACTTTGACTTGCATGGGGTCTAAACCCATAATGACCCAGTGTTGTGATTGGGGTCTAACACAGAGGAATTGTTTTTATCTGTCTTTATTGTAATCAAATGTTGATGTATGTCTTCACATTTTTGTGATAATAAAATTTTGTATATTTTTTTACCATGTGTCATCTCATGGTGTGCCCACTTTAAAACGTCCACTTTATGTGGGGATAACCCACACTTGTGTGTTTGTTACTGTTAATTAAGGACGGTGGCACTTTTTCAGGAGGTAAAACTTTCTGCTGCTATTACTATAGTTAATCACTGCAAGTGCTTTATTCCTATGCTTGGTGGCCCATAAGTTCCATTACTGGTGGCAGAGGGTAGTAAAGTCTAATATATAATAAAATACGTATACTATGTGTAACTAGCCATTTGCTAGAAGTCCCATATGAGTACATGTAAATCTTTCAGTAACCTGCAGCTATGATAATTTAAAACTTAATACACAACTAGTTCTCTTTATTGAGCCATTAGTTAACCATAAGCTAAGTGTAGGTCTGAACAAAACAAAAACCTTCCACATTTCTGCAATACATCCTACCTTCCTACGTTTTGTCTCTTTATAAACAGGGCAAACACAGAGGCATCATTATATACAATGAAAAACGCGCTGGCATGTGCAAAAAGAGCCACTGGCAAAGACAGTCAGACACACTGAGCAATTAACAAAATAAACAAAATTCTGCCCCAAGAATAATAATATAATGCAAACCACATCAATAAAGTGAAAAAAGCTTACACTTTATTACCGAAAGTATTGGGACGCCTGCCTTTACACGCACATAAACTTTAATGGCATCCCAGTCTTAGTCCGTAGGGTTCAATATTGAGTTGGCCCACCCTTTGCAGCTATATAACAGCTTCAACTCTTCTGGGAAGGCTGTCCACAAGGTTTAGGAGTGTCTATGGGAATGTCTGACCATTCTTCCAGAAGTACATTTGTGAGGTCAGGCACTGATGTTGGTTGACAAGTCCTGGCTCACAGTCTCCGCTCTAATTCATCCCAAAGGTGTTCTATTGGGTTGAGGTCAGTCAAGTTCCTCCACCCCAAAATCTCTCATCCATGTCTTTATGGAACTTGCTTTGGTATAAATCATTTGGTGAAGGAGGATTATGGTGTGGGTTTTTTTTTTTAGAGGTTGGGCTTGGCCCCTTAGTTCCAGTGAAGGGAACTCTTAGGGCCCCAGCATGCCAACATGGGTTGAGGTCAAGACACTGTGCAGGCCAGTCAAGTTCCTCCACCCCAAACTCGCTCATCCATGTCTTTATGGACCTTGCTTTGTGCACTGGTGCGCACTCATGTTGGAACAGAAAGGGACCATCCCCAAAGCATGAAATTGTCCAAAATGTCTTGGTATGCTGACTCCTTAAGAGTTCCCTTCACTGGAACTAAGGGGCCAAGCCCAATTCCTGAAAAACAACCCCACAGCATAATCCCCCCTTCCACCAAATGATTTGGACAATTGCACAAAGCAAGGTCCATAAAGACATGGATGAGCGAGTTTGGGGTGGAGGAACTTGGTTGGCCTGCACAGAGTCCTGACTTGAACCCGATAGAACACCTTTGGGATGAATTAGAGCAGAGACTGCGAACCAGGCCTTCTCGTCCACATCAGTGCCTGATCTCACAAATGCGCTTCTGGAAGAATGGTCAAACATTCCCATAGACACACTCCTAAACATTGTGGACAGCCTTCCCAGAAGAGTTGAAGCTGTGTTGAACCCTACGGACTAAGACTAGGATGCCATTAGAGTTCCTGTGCATGTAAAGGCAGGCGTCACAATACTTTTGGTAATATAGTGTATGTGAAAAGAATATTGTAAGTCCGTTTCAAACGTGCAAAGATGAAAACAATATCCCAATCAAAGATGGCGTACACCACTGTGTAATGAAAAGTGTCAGAAATGTTAAGTGGACACATGGACCATCACCAGTAGCTGAGTGGACTCCTACCAGAATCTATGGACTTTATTATGGAGTGAAATAGGCCTGCAAACAGTATCCTAGTATTTGGTGCTGATCCTCATGATATCTCTAATTCCTCAATAGTATAATGGATATATATCGCAACGATAATAATGCAAGATTCCTGATCAAATCCATACAGATTTTCCCACATAGTGTTAATCCATAAAACAAATCCATAAAACAAATTAATTAATTTATTAAAAGTAAAATGCAAGGCTACTCACATGTAAGTCATAAAAACAGCACTGTGCATACAAAACATTCCCAAACAAAGTAGTAAGCGATTCCAGGTATTACAGAGATGCAAGCGTGGTGACGTCACATGCATTAGCTCCTCCCAACGTGTTTTGTCATAACACGATTACAGGTATTACAGAGATGCAAGCGTGGTGACGTCACATGCATTAGCTCCTCCCAACGTGTTTTGTCATAACTGACGTTATCTCGGGCATTCAGGAAATTCTCGATGTGTCCCCAAAGATAGATGTCATTGTGTGCCAAGCCTCTTTCTGAATCTACGTACAGAGAAGCACAGAGGCATAGCTGCCAGAAATTCAGAGAGCTCCCAATTTCCTGTAGTTTGCTGACAGCATTGCCTTTGCTGCACTAAATCCCAAGCAATGTTGTCAGCCCTGCACGAAACCTCTCCTACGTTATGAAAATTAGATGGGAGTGTTCAGTAGTACAGCAAGTGAGAATGGAGCAACCCTGCAATACTGCTTGAGATTTCAGAGACACCCTGTTGTTAGCACAATATAGAAAGTTAGGAGATCCCTGGATTTCTGGCAGGATCAACGCTTTCCAAGGGATAACACAAGGATTGCAGAAATGTACTGAGCATGTTTGTTTTTTTGCCCAGACATTAATATTATACAGGATTCATATAGCGCCAACAGTTTGCCCAGTGCTTTACAACATGGGGGCAGACAGTACAGTTACAATACAATTTAATACAGGTGGAATCAAAGGGCCCTGCTCGTTAGAGCTTACAATCTAGGAGGGAGGGTCAAGTGATACAAAAGCTAATAACTGTGGGGGTTATCTGATGGAGAAAATGAATATACAGTTGTTAAGTGAAGGCAGAATAGGCTTCTCTGTAGAGGAGGGTTTTCAGGGATCACCTAAAAGCAAGCAGAGTAGGAGATAGTCGGACAGATTGGGGTAGGGAGTTCCAGTGGATGGGAGAGGATCGGGAGAAGTCCTGGAGGCGAGCATGGGAGGAAGTGATGAGCAGGAGGTCTTGGGAGGAATGAAGAGAATGATTAGGTTGGTATTTTGAGACCAGGTTAGTGATGTAGCTGGGGGCAGAGTTGGGCACAGGGGGCGTCACTAAGGGGGAGCCTCAGGGGGCCATGACGCCCCCAATTTTACTGCATGCCCCCCAACTTATAAAAACTCATCGGTATAACGGCCGCCGGGCGCCGGCACTGCAGGTCCAAGTTCAGACTGACTGGGCACCTTATCAGACTGGACATATGTGGCTTGGGCTCTGAGGAAGAGGGTCCTCCCTCAAAATGCCTCAGTCAGTACGCCGTTATTCTTGGTTGAATCATGTGAGTATGACCATTGTTGTTTTAAATATTCATTAAATATCTTTGGTAATGCACAAGGTCGGTGCGCCTTCTTTTCCTTTTTGGTCACCCTATCTGTCAGTCTATCACTCAAGGAAGTCTGGGGCCTGGCTAGGTGATGTGACGTGTCAGCCGCCACTGTTTATGGGAGTTGTAGTCCACTCCACGGCGGGCCGGCGGCGGCTGTGTGCAGTGCAGTCAGACAGAGATGTGCACTTTTCAAGCTAGCTCCCGGCCTGCTTTGCTCCGTCTCGAGTCCTGGTGGGTGGTGTCTCTCTGCTCTGGAGAGCAGCGTGCGCACTGCAGCCAGCCTGAGCCTGCCTGTGCGAATGGTAATGGTAGTAGTACTGCCTGTGAGCTCAGCTGACACTGGCAAGTTAGAAGAATCTCAATTTCTGAGTGAGTGCTGTGAGCCGCCCTTGAGGTGAGACGGACAGTAAGAAAGAACAGGCGGAGACTCCAGCCTGCCTGGCATGGCCCTGCCCTGGTCCCTGGACATTAGTGAGTGGACACACAGGCTGCTAGGGACACCTGATGGAAGAAGGCACTCTGCTGGGGACATCTGATGGCAGGCGACATGGCAAGTGACACGCTCAGGGCTCCCACTGATTCTGCATTATGGTGAGTTGAACTATTTCATTTTATATTACAATGTAATAATAGAAATAATGTGCTTCATTCACCCTGACACCATACCAACCATGGTGCCGGAATGATTGAAGTGCCAACACCAGGTGCTTGGAGTATCTTTATCTGCTGATTGTTAAACTTTCTGGAATACACATATTGTATTGTGGTGTAGGATCCGGGCCTGTTGTCCCTCCATCCCGACTTCTTTCCTTCTCTCTCCTTCCCTATTTCATTCTTTCATTCTCCGTCCATCCCTCATTCATCTCAGACTCCAACCACACCCCTTTGAGCCACGCCCATTTAAGCCATGCCCACCATTTCGTTTAAGCCACGCCCATTTTTCGCTTCACGCATTTGTTCGGGCTTGAGCCCCTGGGCTTTTTCCGACCTAGCGCCCCTGATGGCCGCTGTGTGCAGTCTATCATAGGGGCTCGTCCTGGAGGCGGGACTTCGTATGACAGCGGCCACTAGGTAAGTGGGAGATTCCTGCTCTATGTAATCCGGCGGCGATTGCCACCCCCTTCCACCATGCACCGGTGAGGCTGCATTGATGGGCACTGATGAGGCTGAGCTGATGGGCACTGATCAGGCTGCATTGATGGGCACCTATGCGTTTGATGTCCATTGTCACGAATATTTCATGTTTATGCGTTTGATGCCCATTGTCAGGAATATTTCATGTTTATGCGTTTGATGCCCACTGTCAGGAATATTTCATGTTTATGCGTTTAAATGCCCATTGTTAGGAATATTTCATGTTTATGCGTTTAGATGCTCATTGTCAGGAATATTTCCTGTTTATGTGTTTGATGCCCATTGTCAGGGGTATATACAGTATATATTTGATAAAAACAAAAGGAAAAGGTTAATTGCACACTATCGCAAATCCCTATGCACATTAAAATAGCTGGCGGTTTTCTAGTATCACTACACTAACACTATATATAATTACGTTTTATGATTTGTCCCCCTACTTTTGTCCCTGTCCCCCCATGTGCCCCCCCTAAATATAAAAGCTAGAGATGCCACTGATTGTGGATGGCAGTGTAAGTTGTTAAAATTTCGAATTTAATTTGTTGGGTGAGCGGAAGCCAGTGGTTTCATCACTGCTGGGCACTGATGAGGTGGCACTGGTGGGCACTGATGAGTAGGCACTGATGAGGCTGCACTGATAAGCATGATAGGTGGCACTGATGGACACTAATAGGTGGCGCTGGGAGGCTGCACTGCTGGGCACTGGTGAGGCAGCAATGGTGAGCACTGATGATCAGGCACTGATGAGGCTGCACTGATAAGCATGATAGGTGGCACTGATGGACACTAATAGTTGACACTGAGAGGTGGCACTGATAGGTAGCACTGATAGATGACATTGATAGACAGCACTGATGGGCACTAATAGGCAGCACTGATAGGTGACACTGATGGAAACTGATAGGCAGCACTGATAGGTGACACTGATGGGCACTGATGGTGACACTGATGGACACTGATAGGTGACACTGATGGACACTGATAGGCAGCACTGATAGGTGACACTGATGGACACTGATGGTGACACTGATGGGCACTGATAGGCAGCACTGATAGGTGACACTGATGGACACTGATAGGCAGCACTGATAGGTGACACTGATGGACACTGATAGGCATCACTGATGAGGCTGCACCGATAAGAGTGATAGGTGGCACTGATGGACACTATTAGGTGGCACTGATGGGCACTGATAGGTGACAATGATGGGCACTGATTGGCAGCACAATGGGCACTGGATGGCAGCACTGGTGGGCACTTTTGGGACTGCACTGATAATCAGTGTCCTGATTATCAGTTTAGATGTTACTTTAACACAAGCCGGCTGTCAGTATGAGGAAAACAATGCGTGTGTGTTTACATTGTGACTTTTTCAGACTTTATTCTTTCAGGCAAAAGTTATTTTCATTAATTTTGGATAAAGTGGAAATGGATTAAAACTGCTGTCAGATTTTTATTGCTGTCTGTGCCCCTGTTAGGGAGATCCACTCCCGTTATTTGTCCTGTTTACTGCTATAACCAAGAGTGCAAGTAAAAGAAAATTCCAAACCTTGAGTTGTCTCCAAAACAGAAATAAAGGGGAAATCTTTTAATAGGGACAACTAGGTCTGGTGAAAACCAGGGATTTCCTCACTTTGGAGGGACTTCCACTCACTTCCTGTTTGGCTTTGGGACAGGAAGTGATCAGAAATCTTCTCAATAAGACACAAGTGGCAGAATAAAACCTGTCTGGGGTTATAACACTCCCTTACTTTATCCAAAAATGAAAAAAAAAGTTTTGCCTTTAGTTCCACTTCAATGTTCACCTGGTCATCCTGTGAATATAACATTTCCCATCACATTTTGCTCACTCGGTGCACTGTGCTTATGGAGGAAGCCATGGTTGTATTCAGCCAGGGCTGGATTTCAATAATGTCTTTCTTTTTTCATATTATATGAAGGACAAATACAGTAGTGATATAATGGCCAGCAGAAGTTACCACTGAATCTACAACAACCTTGCAGTAAAATAAAAATTAATTCAAAAAATGTTGGAACTCCTGCTTTGCTTCCAGTAATGAGACTGCTACACAAAAAGCTAGTTGAATATTATCCTACAAAACTCTATAAATATAAAAATCTGGTGGCTATCTCAACAAATTTGTATTGGGATAATAAAAATCCTCAATCCCAGATGATGACCATTGAAGGTATATGCGTCGGTTAGAGCTAGTTCTTGTGACAGCATGCACGGTCCCACAGAGTGGTGGAACGGCCTTGTTGGTGGGATGTTCATAGATCTTAAACTTTTACTCATCCTGTAAATGCAATCTTATATGTTTTAACCACTTCCAAACCGAGCCTGTTTTTTGGGTTCGGTGGTTACGAGTTAAAAACAGTTTTTTTTGCTATAAAATTACTTAGAACCCCCAAACATTGTATTTTTTCGAACACCCTAGAGAATAAAATGGCGGTCATTGCAAAACTTTATGTCACACCGTATTTGCACAGCGGCCTTCCAAGCGTGCTTTTTTTTTAATAAATTCAGGTTGTTTTTGTTAAAAAATAAGAAAACAGTAAAGTTAGGCCAATTTTTTCCAATTGTGGAAAATAGTGTTACGCCGAGTAAAATGATACCCAACATGTCATGCTTCAAAATTGCGTCCGCTCGCGGAATGGCGACAAACTTTGCAACTTAAAAATCTCCATTGGCAATGTTTAAAACAATTCTACAGGTTAGCAGTTTTGAGTTACAGAGGAGGTCTAGTACTAGAATTATTGCTCTCGCTCTAAGGATCGCGGCGATACCTCACATGGGGCGGGACTTACATATGCGTTCTCTTCTGCGCGCGAGCTCGGCGCGACGGAGCGCTTTAATTTTTTTTTTTTTAAGTATTTATTTTGCTTTTTACTTTTTAGTTTTACACTGTTCTTTTTAAAAAAAATTATCACTTTTAGTCCTATTACAAGAAATGTAAACATTCCTTGTAATAGAAAAAAGCATCCCAGGACCTCCTAAATATGAGATCCGGGGTCAAAAAGACCTCACATCTCAAAATTACAGTACAATGCAAAAAAAAAATTATTTGAAAAAAATGACAGCCCAAAAAAAAAACTGGCCCTTTAAGACCGTTGGGCAGACGTGACTTCTGACGTCATTTCCGCCCTGCCGTATTATGGTGTCCAGTGAGCGTCTTCAGCCGCTCAGTCGGCTCACAGACACTGGGGGGACGGATCCGATCATCTCCGCCGCTGACGGCGGGTCCAGTAAGCTGATGACGGGAAAGCGGCGGGAGGGGGGGACCTCTCCCGCCGATAATAAAAGTGATCTCGTGGCGAATCCGCCGCTAAGACCGGGGAATTGCCTGAAGAAAAAAAACGGTATCTGAATGGTGCCTGCAGCTGCAGGCACCATTCAGATATCACCACTCAAACCCAAGGACGTCATATAACGTCCGGCGGTACGGAAGTGGTTAAATAAATTTCCTTATTTCCAATGCATATGTTGGTTGGAGCCGGGAACCATCAGGAAGTTTAGAATACCACTGGTGAGCGAATCGGGCAGTGGCGGCCCACTCATTAGGGGAGCAGAAGCACCGCCCCCCTTATCCATGCACCCACCCCCTAATCACCATGCAGGGCACCGGACGCATGAAATTCAATGTGGGTTTTTATTTTAAGAAGCACGTGATAGAGCTTGAGGCTTTCATTGGCTTCAAAAAGGGTGCAGAGCACTGCGCCCTGAGCCCACCCACTTTTGTGACATTAGCGAATTAATCTAATGCGGGGCGTCGGACGCATAGATTTCTACAAGGTTTTTTGGTGTTTTTTTGCAGCACATGATTAGAGCCCGAGGCTCTAATTGGCTTCAAAAAGGTTGGCTCTGCGCCTCGACCCCATCCATTTGTGACATTAGCCAATCAACATTTACTATTTTCTTTCTGCTTCTCCTCCCAGCCAATCAGGACAGGAAGCCAGGTGGAGAAGGCGGGGAAGCCGCCTGCAAGTCCTGGATGGGGTGAGAGCGGACCTGGCGGGGGGGGGGTTTGTTTGTTGCCCCCCCCCAAAAAAAGGAGCACCAGACGCCACTGCTCATCTATACGCTAACGCACCATTACTTGCCTATACTCAACATTACTCAGGTCTTTACACACAGTTTTGGTCCCTTGCACATGGGCTTCACAAGTTCCTGAGTAAACATCAGTAAATTATGACACTCGTTAGCAAGGGGCCTAAATGAAGAGTGGTGTTAAATGAACTAATCCTTCTGAATTTAGCTTATATAACAGAAAATTAAAGCGTGTATCTTGAAAAACACATAACTCATCTAATAAGCTACAGCCAAATGAAAAGTTTCTCAATTTGTCCCAAATTACACACTCCCATCTGCAAAATACTTCCACTGCTAGGGCCCGCACCCACTTACATCAATCCACAATCCTCAGGGTGCCAAAAACAAATATTCAATGTTTTTATAAACATTAAATGGTACGTAATACACTCTGAAATCTCTGCTATTTGGATAGCAAGCCTAACAAGTGACCATGATACCAATAAGCTGCTATATCTGCACACA
>BLSH010471351.1:84606-106750 GCA_018402905.1 Glandirana rugosa
AAGGTGCTCCTTACATTGGAGATCAGTGGGAAGAATGCTCCTTACATTGGTGAACAGTGGGAAGAAGGCTCCTTACAATGGTGATCAGAGGGAAGAATGCTCCTTACATTGGTGGTCAGTGGGAAGAATGCTCCTTACATTGGTGGTCAGAGGGAAGAATGTTCCTTACATTGGTGGTCAGTGGGAAGAATGCTCCTTACATTGGTGGTCAGAGGGAAGAATGCTCCTTGCATTGGTGGTCAGAGGGAAGAATGCTCCTTACATTGGTGGTCAGAGGGAAGAATGCTCCTTACATTGGTGATCAGTGAGAAGAATGCTCCTTACATTGGTGAACAGTGGGAAGAATGTTCCTTACATTGGTGATCAGTGGGAAGAATGCTCCTTACATTGGTGAACAGTGGGAAGAATGTTCCTTACATTGGTGATCAGTGGGAAGAATGCTCCTTACATTAGTATGGACAAAAACTTACCCTAGCTGTACCGCGCGATTGCAGAGTAATGAGCTGAGTATCGTGCTCAGGCTTGTTGTGTCCCATATGCAACAAATTAGAGTAGAAAATGCCAGCAACTCAGCAATATATGTTGCTATCTTTGGGGGTTAATCCTTTCCTAGAGTCATCAATCTGTGTCTCCATTCTCCTCCTCCTCTCTGGTTTTGCCAATCACGTTTTTAATTGTTAGTTGATTTTAATTGAATTGTACCACCCCTCTTTTTGAGGAATGGATATTTGTCTATTTAAACTTGATGTTATTGTAAACCTGTATGCTATGAGGAAGACTCCGGCTGAAATGCGTTAGCATTTCAGATGTAGCATTGCTGATGGTGCCAAATAAAGATTTATAAGAAGAAGCATCTGAGTTGTCTGCATTTTCTACTCTAAAATAAAAGTCCCTGCTCCTGACAATCGCAGCGATACCACATATGTGTATGTTAGTTGTTTGTACCCGTAGTACAGCCCAGAAACAATAGTGCGCATTTTGTTTTTATAATCCTACCTAAAACACACTGACACCAAGTGACGTAGCCAGGTGGCCCCGTCCCTTACCTATATAAGAGCCCCGCTGAACTCCCTGCAAATTCGGGTGTTAGACGAACGAGCCAAACAGCCAATGTGCTGCCTGAACTCATGCTCGGGCCAAACCGTTTGCCAAACACTAGTAACTAATATACAGTTAGGCTCCATATCCATCTCCACAGTAGCTGGGCTATGTATAGACATTATAGGGGGAAGCATAAAGGATATCAGACATGTTCATTCATTCTGAGAATTTTCAAAGCTATTTATTTTTTATGCATTGTTAATATGTATGGCTGATCTAAACATTCCTGTGGCTGTGGGTTATATTTTCCCTTTCCCCCATAATAACCCATGTCCACCTTGACTTTTGTACAATTCCATGTCTTGACAAACCACATGGATCGTCATGTGTATTATCCACCTCAGATCAGGGACATACAGAATCATCCAGTGGCATGCAATTTACACATGCCTGCATATCTTCCCATGCCCTGGTGGTGTTAGTATGCAGCAATTTTTATTACATTAAACAAATGTTTACCTACAATTAGTGGCCAATGCATTGGTCTATAGAAAGCGTTAGCTAGCTACCCCTGATGAAGTCACGTGGTTTTGACCATACGCATTGGGAGGAGCCAGGTGACATCACGGACAAACTCGAGGAGTAGTGGCAAGTTTGACCTGCTCAGGGATATGCAATTAGTGGACCTCCAGCTGTTGCAGAACTACAAGTCCCATGAGGCTTAGCAAGACTCTGACAGCCACAAGCATGACACCCAGAGGCAGAGGCATGATGGGATTTGTAGTTTTGCAACATCTGGAGGTCCGCTAATTGCTTATCCCTGTGCTAGATGTTGGGTCGATGTCACTCATTTGAATGCGTTATTCAAGTATTCGTTTTGTAAGTGCAATATTTTATCTATAAATAAATGTATTGTCTTTTAACATACTTCACTATGGCATTCTATTAGTGATTCTGAGCCCCCTATCTTTAGAACCTCATTACAAGTGGGTGTGATTGTTGGAACAAAGAAAGGAGAAGATCACAGACCATCCTTACAACATCTGATCTCCCATTTGGGGGACAAGCAATATTATTAGATCTAACATATACTGTAGGTCTAAGAACCAGGTAGGGTACACCCTAAATTCACTCTGTGGTGGAGCATTGAAAAAGTCCATTTTCAATTTGGACAACTGGGATATAGGGTGCTTTTTATCACCAACAAGTTCATCTGCATGCACATAACTTTGAAGGAATAGACAGCACCTTTTTTAGGAACGTATCAAAATCAACGGCTCAACTATCAACCCCTCCCCCCATGCCAAGGTCTTAGGTGTAATCCTGGACTCTGAACTATCCTTTCGGCCCCACATCCAATCACTGTCCAAAGCTTGCCGCCTCAACTTCCGCAACATCTCCAAGATATGCCCCTTCCTAACCAATGACACCACAAAGCTCCCTGGTCATCTCTCGCCTCAACTACTGCAACTCCCTCCTCATTGGCTTACCTTTAAATTGGCTATCCCCCCTTCAGTCCATCGTGAACACTGCTGCCAGGCTCAGCCATCTTACTAACCATTTGGCTTCTGCTATCCCTCTCTGCCAATCCCTCCATTGGCTGCCACTCAACCAATGAATTAAGATACTAACAATAACTTTCAAAGCCATCCAAAGGCCCCCAGCTACATCACTAACCTGGTCTCAAAATACCAACTTAATCGATCTCTTTGCTCCTCGCAAGACCTCCTACTTTCTAGCTCCCTTGTCACCTCATCCCATGCTTGCCTCCAGGACTTCTCCCGAGCCTCTCTCATCCTCTGAAATGCTCTACCCCAATATGTCCAACTATCTCCTACTTTGTCTACTTTCAGATGATCCCTAAAAATTAATCAGTTCAGAGAAGCCTATCCTGCCCCCACCTAACAACTGCCCATTTATCTTCTCCATTATCACATCCCCCACAGGTATTGCCTCTTGTATCTCTTGACCCTCCCTCTTATATTGTAAGCTCTAATGAGCAGGGTCCTCTGATTCCTCCTGTATTAAAGTGTATTGGAATAGCTCTACTGGACGGGGCAAACATTAATAAGGTATTCCAGGTCAACATCCAGTCAGACCCCAAATCATATATATTGTGAATCCTGGATGACCTTCCAATTAAAGACAACCCTAAACAGGCTATCGCCAGGGCCCTTTGGTTAGATATACCTGGCCTATCCCCAGTAGATTTGGTTCTGGATAGTTTGCTTCTTTAACACAGTTGTTGGTGTGGTTTAAGACAGTGGTTCTCAACCCTGTCCTCAAGTACCCCCAACAGGCCATGTTTGCAGGTTTTCCTTTATCTTGCACAGGTGCTTTAAATCTGAGTCAATGGCTTGGTATTTTAGACAGCTATTTTACCTAAGAGAAATCCCCAAAACATGGCCTGTTGGGGTTACTTGAGGACGGGGTTGAGAACCACTGGTTTAAGACATATAACTTTTTGATTAGTGCTGCTGTGCTGCTTCTATTTTGAGGCCTGGAGGGTTGGTGGGTTGGGGGAAATAGTGTACAATATTAATGGTGGAAGTTGAGAACTTGATTGCATGTATACGATAATGTTTTATCTAGAACTTGTATTGTTTGCTTGTTTCTCTTTTTCATCTCAATAAAACCCTTTTTGAGAAAAAAAAAAGTGTATTGTAGTTTTACTGTCTACCCTCAAGTTGTTAAGTGCTGCGTAAACTGCCAGCGCTATATAAATCAATATAATAATAATAGCACACTGAGTGAATTGCCAATTGACAGGACATTGGAAGGACTTCAATCTATGTGTGTATGTGGACATTAACCACCGGATTTTTTCACTTAATTTTATGAGGATTCCTTTATCACGTTTAAGTTTACTGTTATCTTACATTTTTTGCACATTGTCTAATTTACATGCATGTTGGGGTATACAGCAGCATTACTTTTTTACTTTTTATTTGTTACCCTGTTGATGTGAGGAACACACATTCTTTGTGAGTGCAGTAACTGTTGTTATTCATCTGATATCAAACACAGGTGTTTGTCAGAGCTCCGGTTTTCCCCTTATGCACAAAGTTTCACACTGGATTACTGCAGATTCAAGTAAGAATACACGTGGCTTTTGTAATTACCTCATATTTGCTTATCCTGGAGTTCATCTTTAAAAGCATTCCTTGGGCAATAACAGTTGGTGTCAGACATGGTGGTCGCAGCATTTTGGAAAAATTACCTCCTGGGACTTTTACACACTGCAGTCTATAGTGCAGTCTTTCTCAAAATGTTTTCCCCTGTGGAACCCTCAAAATAATTTTTCGGTCTTGGAGAGCTTCCACTAAAATAAATTAATTGGTGGTCAGGAAGAATGCACATTACATTGGTGGCTAGTAGGAACAATGCCCCTTTTACAGCAGTGGTCAGAATACCACCCTTACAGACAGCTAAAAAGATCATTGGTGTCACATCACTAACTCCATTATCTGGAGTTGGCCCCAGAACTATATAGGCACTATCAAATAGGAGATCAATTAACCACAGTTCGGGAACCCCTAGCAACTTCTAGAGTACCCCTTGCTGAGAATGGCTGCTCTGGAAGATACAAAATACTTAGTAAGCAGTGGCAGCCCGTCCATGCATGGCGCAAGGACGCCACCCCCCTAATCCATGCGCCCGTCCCCTAATCTATATGCAGATCTGTTTTTTTCTTTGTTTTGTTTTTTAGAGGAGCATGATTAGAGCTTGAGGCTCTAATTGGCCTCAAAAAAAGGTTGGCTCGGGGAGCAGAGCCCACCCAATTGTGTGACAATAGCAAATTAATATTCACTATTTTTCGGATTTGGATTGTTTGCCGCCCCCCCTCCCCCAAAAAAAAAATATACCACCGGCCGCCACAGTTAGTAAGGGGCATCTCTGTGGTTGAAAATACCTTGTTAATGAAAGATGTTGGGGGGAATGCCCAGAGGATAGATGTTGACAAACGCAAAAATAATTATTTTTGGAAGAGCATCTCTGAACACAGCACATTGAAACAGGAAGAGTACAGAAATTGAAGATGACAACTGCCAACTTAGAACAGAAAAATGAGACTTCTGTGGCTCCCCAAAACTGGACATTTGAAGAATGGGAAAATGTTGCCTGGTCTGATGGATCTCAACTCCAGGTGCAACATGAAGAAGCAAGGTTTACAATGTGGTGATTACTGAATGAAGCCATAAATAAATTGTTTACCTGATGGAGGAGCCCAAAGTGATGAGGATGGCCTCTTTTACACCTCCATCTCAGGGCCCCTGGCAAAGTGAACAGTTGGCACAAGGGCATAGAGTTGCATGAGTGCCTGGTAGTTTTGTCAGCAGCTGGTATGGGTGGACAGACATATCAGAACTGGTGAGCACTGAGCACACAGTTTAAATAGCCTCTTTGATGCCAACATTAGTGCACGCTGCCACCTGTATTTGTCTTAATGCACCATTCTGCATACAGGCAAGACCTTCAATAAATCCTGTTTTCAGTGGTTCAGGTTGGTGGTGGGGAACATCGAAATGCCTCATCATCCCAGATTTTTGTTGCTGACCATGTGCATGCCTTTATAGGTAATAGATAGGTGCATCTAATAATGCATTCAATGTAATCAGTGGAATATAAATGTAGACATATAATCTCCATTAGTAATCATAAAAGTATATTCTAGAAGGCATTCAAATGAAAAATTGTTTTATGGCTTTTTAGAGAATGTTATTCCAGGTCTATTTCACTTGGACAGTCAGTTCTCTAACAATTGCAGCCTGGAGTTTATTAGCAGTAGTGTCTCTGTCAGTTGTATGTTAACCATGTTTGACTGCAGACAAAAAAAAGGGCGAAGCGATGGGCCAGTCCACTGTCTACACCGCATCTGTAGGCATGTTCAGTCTCCTTTCTCCAGTGCAGATGATGCTATCCACAACGGCACTGCAGTTGGAGCAAAGTCAGGAGGAACATGATAACTTTATGGTTTCATGGGTCACTGGGCAAGGGATTGGATGCTGCCATCTCGTGTGACTTTGGCGACCATCTTGGGTCAGGCAGAGCCTTTTTAAGGCCCTGGCTCCCATGTTTGACATGCATATTGCAAGTTGGTAGAGTAGGGACAGGTACCCCTTTGAGGGACAATACTGGTGCTAAGGAAATGTTCCTGACAAGGAGGGAAAATGTAGGGTTGCATCTCTTCTGGACACCTTCCTGACTGGGTGTGAGATGGCCAGGCTACATTTGGCCCCCCTGCGCAGACACTGTCAGTGCGGATGGAATCTGCTCCTTCACATTCTTGGAAACTGTGAGTGCATCTGGCTGGGTAGCCTTCCCACCTGGTTTGTTGTGAAGTGTTGCTGCATTACTTACAAGTTTTACATTGCACCCGACTGTGTGAATTATTGCCCCAGCACACGCTGCACCCCACTTACACACCCGGTGTCTGTGTTGTGATGAGATCAGGATTAGGTCACAGAAAAGTGTGATTAGGAGTAGCATAATACAGGGCCCATCACTCTATACACAGGCTGACCATCATAGATCTCATGGCTACAGGCATTTAGAATCATGTCTCATCTCAGATAGTCCTTAAATCATTATTTCATCATTATATGGGATAACCAATGTGGGGCATTCTGGGATCCCGACCTCAGCTTTTTTTTATTTAAATCTCTAAATCTATTTTACCTTCCTGTGTAGAAAAATATTAATGCACCGCTTACCATCTCGAGAGTTTCTTTCTCCACCCTCCATACTCAGTCTCCGCATGGCCTCTTCTGGTTTAAATGATACCCATCAAGATCAAGGCCTTCCTCTAAGCCCATGCTGCCATTAATGCACAAACAAATGGCCACTGCCCTCACCTAGAACTGGAAGGGGCTCTGCAGCTTATGCATGTATTTGTGTGTAAATGTGTGCAAACTAAAGCCCTGGTTTTTTCAATAGAGATTTTTATTGAAATTTTTCCACAAATATAACAGCGTTTTACATTAATAAATCAAGTTATAGTAAGCATATTGATCGTATGTCTTGACCTATTAAGAACCAAAATGTGTCAAATGTTGTCTATGATCTAGTATGAATTTAAAGCGATTGTCTACCCAAAAAAATATAAATAAAAAAAATAAAAACCTGCAAGACAATAGCATAATGAGCTAGTATGCACCGCATACTAGCTCATTATGAAATACTCACCTTGAAACGAAGATCCGAACGAGCTGCTCGGTCCCCTCCTTGGGAGCGGACATCTTCACCCGGATCTTGCTTCCGGGTATGCGGCTCCGGCGCTGTGACTGGCCGGAGCCGCGAGACGTCACTCCCGCGCATGCGCGCGGGACACGTTTTTTCCGGCAGGGTCCGGAACTAATGCCGGACTTTGCCGGGACATATACGGCGCATGCGCCGTAACGTTACATTAAATTAGAAAGGGAATATCTTCTAAACCATACAGGTTTAGAAGATATTCATTTTACCTACAGGTAAGCCTTATTCTAGGCTTACCTGTAGGTAAAAGTAGAAAAAAGGGTAGACAACCGCTTTAATAAGAACCAAAGGTCTAACTAACCATAATGCTATGGTAACTATAGTCCTTCTTTACCCCAAGGGGAACATACTGTAAACAAGGTGTAGGTTGGTATTGTAAAGGATAGAAGAGGAGAGAGGGAAGGAGGGAAGAGTGAATAAAGGAAGTTACTGCTGATTTGAAATTAGTTTTCTCTACCCAACAGGCTTAAAAGTTGTTCTTTTCAAGTAATTAGAGGCCTTTAAGATGAGTTATCCAAGCTTGCCAATTTTTGATGAACTTTGCTATGGAACCATTTTTATGGGCTAGCATTAGCTCATAGTGAGCTTGAGCATTAAATCTTAATAAGACAATAAGGACAAGTTGGGAGCTATGGTGGTTTTCCACAGTTTAGCTATTGTAATTCTTGAGGTAAACCCCTGTTTTTCATGCATACTGTTAGACAGAATAATTCAGTTAAAGTGGGGGCAAGAGTACATAAGGGGAATTTTAGCGGTGCTCAAAAGAAATTTATATTTGAAACAAAATGTGTTAAAATCCCAAATATTTAATTGGTAAAGCGGTTGTCCCCCCTCCTAAAAAAAAAACACCTGCAAGGCAAAGGTATAATGAGCTAGTATGCAGCGCATACTAGCTCATTATGAAGTACTTACCTCAGAACAAAGCTCCCGCAGGTCCGCCCGGTCTCCGAGCTGCCATCTTCCCTCCCTTTGATCCTTCTGTGTACGGGGCTCCGGCGCTGTGAGTGGCCAGAGCAGTGAGAACCTGTCTAGTCGTGGGAGCCCGTCTTTTACGGCGGACTTTCTGGCAGGATGCACCAAAAGACAAAAAGGCGGCACTCCATGGATATTCTTTGCTTGCAGTTTATTTCAATACGGCATGTACAGGTACAGATGGATACAGGTAGACGCGTTTCACTCCCTGACTTTCCGGCAGGGTCCGGCGATATGCCGGGACATCATTGCGCATGCGCCTGCCGACGTCAGCGGCGCTTGCAGTGAGAATATCTCCTAAACTGTACAGGTTTAGGAGATATTCTTTTTACCTACAGGTAAGCCTTATTATAGGCTCACCTCTAGGTAAAAATTACTTTTTGGGGATACAACCGCTTTAATAAGTTAAAAACAGCACACATTGATAAAAACACCATTGGTGGTAAAGTATACATCCACATGTACAGTTGTAGAATTGAATATAATTAAATCGGTTTTTGTGTATCACGTCCCGACATGTTTCGCCAAATACGGCTTCCTCAGGGGAGAACCAGGTTGAATCTCAGGTTTAATCTCAGGAGCCGATGCCTGACCACCACTGCTCGTGGCTGAATGCAGTATATAAAAACTATCTGACCTGGTTCCTGACTTTACAGTATTACTGTTTACAACTTGGTCGGTTTCAGTTTTCCACCACCCTGCTTGGCCACGCTTCCATTCTTAGGTGGCAACAGAGAATCTGTGGTACCCTTTCCGGTTTGTACAATTGTGTTTCTCACTAATGCCCTGAGGAAGCTGTATTCGGTGAAACATGTCAGGATGTGAAACACCAAAACCGATTTCATTTTCTACAATTGTGTTTACGACTGTACATGTGGATGAATACTTTACCACCAATAGTGTTTTTTATCAATGTGTGCTGTTTTTAACTTATTAAATATTTTGGATTTTAACACATATTTTGTTTCAAATATAAATTTCTTTTAAGCACCGCTAGAGTTCTCCTTATATACTCTTGCCCCTCTTTATTGATTATTATGGGGATGAGGTGCAGATCAGTACACTACAATCCAGTTGCATTATTGTGCAAAGAATAATTCAGTTGGTTGCAGGCTGGTCGGTAAGTAGAGCTGGGAATTTTCTTTGGTTTTGATTGACATGCGTCTCCCTTCCTGTACTACTTTTGTCCGACTTTGATCCTACTTTAGCTCACTGAAAAGCATTGAAGTCGGATGAAAGTTGGATTGTTGTCTTCACTGATCTGACTTTGGCATGGGACTTGTGCTCTGAGGATCTTGAAGGGGAACTCCACGCCAAATTTAAAAAGAAACTGGCATGGGATCCCCCTCCAAGAGCATACCAGGCCCTTTGGTCTAGTACCAATTTTAAGGAGAACCCCCACGCTGAAAAAACTGCGTGGGGTCCCCCCCAAATTCCATGCTGGACCCTTATCCGAGCACGCAGCCCGACAGGCCAGGAAAGGGGGTGGGGACGAGCAAACGCCCCCCCCCCCCCTTGGACCATACCAGGCCGCACGTCCGCAACATGGGGAGTATGGGTGCTTTGGGGCGGGGGGGGGCTCTGCGCCCCTCCACCCCAAAGCACCCTGTCCCCATGTTGATGAGGACAAGGGCCTCTTCGCGACAACCCTTGCCGGTGGTTGTCGGGGTCTGCGGGGGGGGGGGACTTATCGGAAACTGGAAGCCCCCTTTAACAAGGGGGCCCCCAGATCCCGGCCCCTCACCCTATGTGAATGAGTATGGGGTATTGTACCCCTACCCATTCACCTGAAAAAAAAAGTGTAAAATAAAACCACACTACACAGGATTTTAAAATCATTTATTATATCAGCTCCGGGGTCTTCTTCCCTCTCCGGCTCTTCTTTCTTCTGCTCTTTTGTGGGGTCTTCTATCTTCTGAGAGGTCTTCTTTCTTTTCCTTCTCTGCGGCGTCTTCTGCTCTTTTGCCGGTCTTCTCCGCTGT
Source organism: Glandirana rugosa (assembly GCA_018402905.1). NCBI lineage: Eukaryota > Metazoa > Chordata > Amphibia > Anura > Ranidae > Glandirana > Glandirana rugosa. The sequence goes on from BLSH010471351.1 coordinate 94,857, forward strand.
CCTCTTCCCTCTGTTCTTCCTCTCTTCTTCTTCCCATGTTGACACGGCACGATCTCCTTCACGAATGCCCTCTCCGCTGTGTGTGTCAATGTTTTCTCCCTCTTTTTCTATTCACCTCAAATAAGGGCATGTGTGTTCCAGTGCATTTTTTGTGTGTTTAGGTGCGTTCCGCTGCGTTTTTGATGCATTTTACCGCGTTCCAGTACAGTTCAGTGCAGAAAAATTGCAACATGTTCTAATTTTTTTCTGGAACTGGAACGCACTGAAAGTGACAGCGCTGGTGTGAACGATGCCATATAACCTACTTGCGTTTTTGATGCATGAAAAAATGCACTGGACCGCATGTGGTGTGAACTGACCCTTAACCTCTATCGCCTACCTGTGTAAAAAAATATGAATGCACTGCTTATCATCTTGAGGGTTGCTTTCTCCATCCTCCATACTCTGCATGACTTCTTCTGGTTTAACCACTTGCCTACCGTGTACTTTCACCCCCTTCCTGCCCAGACCAATTTTCTACTTTCAGCGCTGTCGCACTTTGAATGACAATTGCGCGGTGATGCAACACTGTACTCATGTGACATTTTTATCATTTTTTTCACACAAATAGAGCTTTATTTTGGTGGTATTTAATCACTGTTTTGTTTTTTGTTTTTTTTTTACTGAAAAAAAAAGAAAAAAGACAGAATTTTGAAAAAAAAAAAGGTTTTTCTTAGTTTCTGTTAGTACATTTTGTAAATAAGTAATTTTTCTCCTTCACTGATGTGCACTAAAGGGGCGGCACTGATAGGCTGCACTGATGGGCACTGATGAGGTGGCACTGATGAGGAGGCACTAATATGCTGCACTGATGGGCACTGATAGGTGGCACTGATGAGGCGGCACTTATGGGCACTGATGAGGCAGCACTAATATGCTGCACTGATGGGCACTGATAGATGGCACTGATGAGCACTAATAGGTGGCACTGGTGGGTACTGATAGGTGGCACTGATGGGCACTGATAGGCGGCACTGATGAGCAGGCACGGAAAGTCAGCACTCTGTGCCCCGAGCCCATCCTATTTTGAAGCCTATTATAGCCTCTGGCTCTAACCACATGCTTCATGCCTAACATGCCCCCCCCCCATGGACAGGCCGCCACTGGTCACAGTACAATATCACTGCTGTTCTACTGGGTGTTGAAGACTGCCTAGTGCTGGAGAAGATGGGTTTTGCAAATGGGAGACCGCGCTAGGCTCCCTTAGTTTAGAGTCTGTATATGGATAGTCGTGGGAGCATACTCACTCCCAGTGCATCTAGCTGGCTGGGTAGAAGAGAGGCGGTGTGCCCTCTTGCGGGGCTTGGGCTGCTGCCTCTGGAAACGGCTAAAAATCGTAGTTTCCACGCTTAGATCAGGGGGTGAGTGAAAGGAGCACCTAGAATCAGGTAAAAAGTTAGTATGATTTTAATTTGATTGTAGTGAACACAATGGAATTAAGCCAACGTGTTTCGGGGGATCAAAGACTCCCCCTTCCTCAGGGCTTACTGTCCTCCATCCATGTTTCCAGACATATCTGTTGCTGGAGAAGAGGAAGGGAACAGCATTGGTCATGTGACCAGCTGGAATGCTTCTAGAACAAAGTTATGTATGATGTACATTTTTTAAAGTTACCGGGAAGACATGAAAAGGAATGGGGGGAGGGGAATGTAATATTCCAAAGTTGCTTAAAATCACCTGCAGGCCGGGCCTTTCTCCAGCACGGCTCCACACATGTTGTCTCATCTAACTGAATAACGCAGAGCAGAGATCCATTGACGCACGCCCTGCAGCATTAAACTGTTCTCTGAAGTGTTTTAGTAACGACGGTAAACACAGAACGGTAACACAAGTTTGTGAGAGAAGCTATTGTTGGCTCAATCACGTTACCGCGAAAGATCTGATGAGGTCACCTGTCTTGCGTTGGAATATTTGATTGTAGATTTAACTTTTTACATTTATTAAACTGTAGTAAGTTTACTTTTGGTAGACAGTTCAGTTCTACTTTAACCACTTGCCGACCGCAATGCGAATATATACCTTGCGGTTTTCCAAGTGATTTACCAGGATCATGGTTAAAGGTATCAGCCATAACCTCGGTATCGTATTTTTCAGCCAGCGGCTGGCTTTCTTTTGAAAGTGTTGGACGAAACCTTTCGGGTTATGGCTACACTTCATGTTATTGGGTCCTTGATGCTTTGCACGCTCTGGCGGAGCGAGGATTTATATGCCTGTTATTTATTTCAGGTACTTATATAGCGCTGTCAATTTACTCAGCGCTTTACATATACATCGTACATTCACATCAGTCCCTACCCTCAAGGAGCTTACAATCTAAGGTCCCTAACTCACATTCATACACATACTAGGGACAATTGAGAGAGGATCCAATTACCCTACCAGCATGTCTTTGGAGTGTGGGAGGAAACCGGAGTACCCGGAGGAAACCCACGCAGGCACAGGGAGAACATGCAAACTCCAAGCAGGTAGTGTTGTGGTCGGGATACATTTCTTGTAATAGGAATAAAAGTGATCTTTTTTTTAAAAAAAAAAAAGAATGGTGTAAAAATAAAAAGTAAAAAGTAAAATAAATAATTAAAAAAAAAATTTAAAACGATCCGCCCTTGCGAGCTCACGCGCAGAAGCGAACGCATATGTAAGTCCCGCCCACATATGAAAACGGTGTTCAAACCACACATGTGAGGTATCGCCGCGATCGTTAGAGCGAGAGCAACAATTCTATCACTAGACCTCCTCTGTAGCTCAAAACTGCTAACCTGTAGAATTTTTTAAACGTCGCCAATGGAGATTTTTAAGCTGCAAAGTTTGTCGCCATTCCGCGAGCGGACACAATTTTGAAGCACGAAATGTTGGGTATCATTTTACTCGGCGTAACATTATCTTTCACAATATGGAAAAAAAATTGGCCTAACTTTACTGTTTTCTTATTTTTTAACAAAAAAAAACAAATTTATTAAAAAAAAAAGCACGCTTGGAAGACCGCTGCGCAAATACGGTGTGACATAAAGTTTTGCAATGACTGCCATTTTATTCTCTATGGTTCTCTAAGTAATTTTATAGCAAAAAAAACTGATTTTAACTTGTAAACAACGAACCCAAAAAACAGGCCCCTTACTGAAGTGGTTAACAGATTCACACCATGAGAGCTTCTTTATTTCCTATGGGTGACAACTTGTAAACCATACTTGGAGTGTGGAGGATTCCGATCAGGACAAGGTTGCGGAGACCCCTTATCAGATCCATTCCTATAAGATGTTTTGAGCCCTAGAGGAATTTTGTATATAAGCTCTTATTGACCTCCCGTAATAGGAGGTCACCGCTTTTGGGTAAGCGCATATTTTGTCTAATGGTGGTGGATGAGTCACGGATTTATTACAACTCACGGTGGCATTTATTTTCATTATTATTCTTATTATACTGGATTTATATAGCGCCAACAGTTTATGCCGCGCTTTACAATATAAAAGTATATTGTATACAGGTACAATACAATAGAGTACAAAAGGATTAAGAGGGCTATGTTCAGAAGAGCTTACAATCTAATAGGGGGGATGGGGGGGCAGGTGGTACAAAAGCTTGTCACTGTGGGTAGTGAGCTGATGAAAGTGGTAAAAGATTAGTTGGGGGTGTGATAGGCTTCCCTGAAGAGATGAGTTTTCAGGCAGCTAGAGTAGGAGATAGCCGGACAGGTTGAGGTAGAGAGTTCCAGAGGATGGGAGAGGTTCTGGAGAATCTTTATCTATGAGCTATATCCATTAACCATGAATTAATTATCACCAGCATTGGAGATTGTGTTGTTTGTACACTCAGCACTTTACTTTTTTCATTTTCTGTTTGAATCATGTGTGTTTTGAAATCTGCATGTATGTCATATGAACTGAGATTTACCATTATTAAAGATTCTTTGGACACTTAGCACTTTATATATTGGTATTTTATTATTATTATTATTATTATACAGGATTTATATAGTGCCGACAGTTTGCGCTTTACAATATTAGGGCAGACAGTACAATTACAATACAATTCAATACAGGAGGAATCAGAGGGCCCTGCTCGTTAGAGCTTACAATCTAGGAGGGAGGGTTAAATGATACAAAAGGGCAGTAAACTGCGGGGGATGAGCTGATTGAGAAAAAAGGAGTGTAGTTATTAGGTGGTGGCAGAATAGGCTTCCCTGAAGAGAAAAGTTTTCAGGGATCGCTTGAAGGTGGATAGATTTGGGGACATTCTGACCGATTGGGGTAGGGAGTTCCAGAGGATGGGAGAGGCTCGGGAGAAGTCTTGGAGGCGAGTATGAGAGGAGGTGATGAGGGAGCTGGAGAGCAGGAGGTCTTGGGAGGAGCGAAGAGGACGATTAGGATGGTATTTTGAGACAAGGTTGGTGATGTAGCTGGGAGCAGAGTTGTGGATGGCTTTGTAGCTGATTGTTAGTATTTTAAATTTAATTCGTTGGGCGAGAGGCAGCCAATGGAGCGATTGGCATAGGGGGGTGGCAGACGTTGAGCGGTTTGTAAGGTGGATGAGTCTGGCAGCGGCATTCATGATGGACTTTAGGGGGGATAGTTTATTTAAAGATAGACCAGTGAGGAGGGATTTGCAGTAGTCGAGGCGAGAGATGACCAGGGAGTGAATCAGGAGCTTTGTGGTTTCATTGGTTAGGAAGGGACGTATTTATTGATATATTCATACATTGATTCATATATGTTTTGCATTTATGTGCACACGTCACTTTAATTCAATTTGTACGTAGCACTATTTTTTATATGTGTTTCTCTTGTGTATATATATCACAGTGGTGCAGCTTTTTTGTTTAGTTTTTTCCTTTTCACCAGGGCGGTATAATTTTTCGTTTTTGTATGCGTGTTTTTAAACCATTTTTGGCGCGTTCCATTGAGTTTTTGATGCATTTTTGAAACTCTTCTGGATGCATTCCAGATGCTTATTTAATTATTTTTTCCTGTTGTTTTCACTGTACTGGGTCTGGTGCATTTTTGATGTGTTCCAGTGCATTCCGGTGCCTTTTTGATGCATCTTACCCCATTCCAGTACAGTCCAGTGCAGGAAAAATGCAGCGTGTTCTACTTTTTTGGAACTGGAAAGCCCAGGAACTGACTGCACTGGTGTGAACTCTGCCAGTGGAAACCATATAACCTACTTTTCATGTTTTTGTTGCAGAAAAACTGTATGTGGGGAAGAGATTTGGGGTCTGTTTGACCCAGGTCTCTGCATAAAGAGGACCTGTCACCCTTATTTCTTTTACAAGGGATGTTTACATTTTTTGTAATAGGAATAAAAGTGCTCAAAATAAATAAATAAATAAATAAAAGGAAGAGTGTAAAAATAAAAGTAAAATAAATAAGAAAAATTTAAAGCACCCCCATCCATGCTCGTGCACAGAAGGGAATGCATAAATAAGTTGTGCACGCAGTGGGTTGACAGCGGCAACTTGGCTCGAGATCGCAAACTGCTGTGAGACGGCGGCTGTGAGATCGCGGATTGTGGGCGCGCTCACTGTGTTCCGGGGGAGCCAGGGAGCGGGTAGGGAGGACCCGATGTTCGCCGGCTACCCGCGATGGCCCCCCCCCCGCAGTAAGAGAATGGGGGTCCGTGTATATAAACACGGATCTCCGTACTGACAGGGGGAAGGGATGTGATCACAGGCTCCCTGTGTATGGGAGCCGTGATCACTTCCCCTCCCCACTCAGCCCAGCCCCCATACAGTTAGTAACACACACAGGGAACACAGTTAACCCTTAGAGCACCCCCTGCAGGTTAACCCCTTCCCTGCCAGTGACTTTATACAGTAATCAATGCATTTTCATAGCACTGATCGCTGTATAATTGCCAATGGTCCCAAAAATGTCCGATCTGTCCGCGGCAATATCGCAGTCCCGCTAAAAATCGCAGATCGCCGCCAGTACTAGTAAACAAAAAAAAATAATAAAAACCCCATAAATTAATTCTCATCATTTGTAAATGCAGCAACTTTTGGGCAAACCAGTCAATATACGCCGATTGCGATTTTTTTTTTAGCAAAAAAATACTGATTTAAACTTTCTAAACAAAAAGTGGCAGAAAAAGCCTGGTCTTCAAGTGGTTAACCAGTTGCCGACCAGCTGCCGCAGTTGCACTGCGGCAGGTTGGCTCGACTGCACAAACCGCCGCCTTTGTACGCTGGTCGCGCATGCGCTATTTGCGGACGCTCTGTGAGCATGCACGCGGGTTGGTCGGTCTTGATGTCCGCCGGCGAGCCGCGTTCGCCTTCTATGGAGGTAGAACGGGAATCCGCCAATGTATACACAGATCATCCTCATTCTGTCAGGGGACATGGCAGAGATCTACTGTTCCCTGTAATCGGAATCAGTTAGATCTGTTATGTCCCTGCCAGCCCAGTTCCCATACAGTTAGAACACGCTGAAGGAGAAAACATTTAACCTCTTGATCGCCCCCTATAGTTTAACTCCTTGCCTACCAGTGTCATTTATACAATAATCAGTGGCTATTTAAAGCTCTAATCGCTGTATAAATGCCATTGGTCCCAAAAAAGTGTCAAAAGTATCCGATCTGTCCGCCGCAATACCGCTAAAAATTGCAAATTGCCGCCATTACTAGAAAAAAAAAAGAAATGAAAATGCCATAAATCTATTCCCATAGTTTGTAGATGCGATAACTTTTGCACAACCCAATCAATATACGCCTATTGTGATTTTTTTTTTAACCAAATATATGTAGAAGATTACATTGTGGCCTAAACTGATGAATTATTATAGCAAAAAGTAAAAAAAAAATTGTTTTTTTTTTTTAAATTGTTGCTCTTTGTTTGTTTATAGCAAAAAAAAAAATAAAAACCTCAGAGTTGATCAAATACCACCAAAAGAAAGCTCTATTTGTGGGAAAAAAAGTACATCCGCGAAATTGTCAGTTAAAGTGACGCAGTGCCATATAGCAAAAAGTGCTCTGGTCAGGAAGGGGGCAAATCCTTCCAGGCTGAAGTGGTTATATCTAAAGCTAAAACTTTAAAGCAGTTGTAAACCGTATTTTTTTTTTCTATAAAATAACAAACAGGTTTATACAGTATTTGCAACAATGTGACATGTCAAATCGCATGCCAAATCGGTTGCAGTTGCTGGCAATGGCACCGTCCGAATCAGTGCGCAGCCGCAATTGCAGCCAAAGGTATTTTCTGTACTACTTTTGGCAACTCTGGGGTGCGATTTGTATAGGCATCTGTGCAGAAACCCACACAGATGTCTCTGAAATCGCCCCTGAAGTCGGACTGACATGCGGGTATGAAATCGTGCTGAATTCAGCTGAACTCACACAATTTCACTCCCACTGTCAGTGTGAACCTAGGCTCAGTGTCACATTTGTCCGCCGTAATGTCGCAGTCCGCTAAAAAATCGCTGATTGCCGCCATTACTGGTAAAAACAATAGAAAAAAGTCCATAAATCTATCCCATAGTTTGTAGACGCTATAACTTTTGTGCAAACCAATCAATATGCGCTTATTGGGATTTTTTTTTACCAAAAATATGTAGAAGAATATATAATGGCCTAAACTGAGGAAGAAATTCAATTTTTAACATTTTTTATTGCATATGTATTATAGCAGAAAGTAAAAAATATTGTTTTGTTTTATTTTTAATTGTTGCTCTTTTTTTGTTTATAGGGCAAAAAATAAAAAAAGGACATCAGTTGTATTTGCGTAGATCGTTGTAAGACTGCGCAATTATCAGTTAGGCCTCATACACACGGGCGTATCTTTAAAAATAAACAAACCGTCTGGCCCTACGTCAAGGAAAAAAAATGTGCGTTTTTCGGCGTTATGCATTGGCGTTAGTGAGCATAAGTGAGCGTCGGCGTCAATAGGCGTTTTTAAAAAAAAAATCATCCCTCTGCTATTTTTCAACCTAAAAACGTTGGCGTCAAAATACGCCGGAAAACGCCGGTACAATATTAGTTGGCGTTTGTTGGCGTTAGTTGGCGTTTTGCGGCGTCTGCGTCAAAAAATGCCAAAACGTTACAGCCTCAGAACGCGATGGCCGTGGGTTCTACTTTCAGCTCACTAACGCTGACGCCATCTACAGCTCAAAAACGCCAACGTTTTTATGGGGCCATTGACTAACATGGAGAGCTGCAAAAAACGCCAGAAAATGCCGGCGTCAAAAAACGTCCGTGTGTATGAGGCCTTAAAGTAGCGCAGTGCCGTATCGCAAATAATGGCCTGGTCATGAAGGGGGTAAATCCTTCCGGAGCTGAAGTGGTTAAAGTGGAACTAAAGGCAGGAATATTTACCTTTGCTTCAACAGTCCAGCGCCTGCGAGGTCCCTTGCCAGTCCCGGTATCTTCTCACCAGCTTTTCTTGGTGCTGGTCTTTGGCCATCTTGCTTGGCAAGCATAGGAAGACGTCACTCCCATGCATGGTGCACAATAATGCATTTATTTTATATAATTTTGGATAGAGTAGCAGGGCCGTCTTTAAGGCAGGGCAAAAGGGGCAGCTGCAATGGGCCCCATCATTGTTGTGGGGCCCAAAGAAGCTGTTTCATACTTGCCAACTATCCCAGTATAAATTCCCTTGTCCCTTGAAGTTTTAGCCCCATACTGTGTCCCAATATTTCAGTGTGAAATTCTGTTACTAATGCTGCCCAACTCTGCCCTATTGCTGTGTACAGATGACTCACCTGCAGACCCTGTGTTTACATGTAAATACCCTGCATTGATATGTAAATAGCGGTGGTATTAATATGTAAATAACTTTGGACCGACGCCATTGATATGTAAATAAAGGGGGCATTCATATGTATATCATGCCCCCCTGAGGTCATATCCACCATCACTTCTGCTGAATGCTGCCCACTATGAAGGTAAACGGGCACGCATTAAGCCTACCAACAGCTTGTTCTGCAAAGGTAAGCAAATTGCCCCTTACATTGGTGGTCAGTGTAAATCCTCCTTACACTGGTGGTCAGTGTAAATCCTCCTTACACTGGTGGTCAGTGTAAATCCTCCTTACACTGGTGGTCAGTGTAAATCCTCCTTACATTGGTGGTCAGTGTAAATCCTCCTTACATTGGTGGTCAGTGTAAATCCTCCTTACATTGGTGGTCAGTGTAAATCCTCCTTACATTGGTGGTTACTCTGAATGCTCCTATTGCATTGGTGGTCGGTGCAAATCCCCATTACATTAGTGGGGGGCCCAAGAAAATGTTTGCCCAGGGTCCAATCAATATTAAAGACGACCCTGTGGAGTAGGGCATACTTTAAACCCTGGTCCTTTGTTTTTTTGTTTTTTTTTGTCATCTGTGTCCCATTGGGGAGATTTTCCCTCAATTCCTCTTGTCTACAGACAACAGCAAATGAGAAAAAAATATCTCCAAAGTGAGCAAAGTCCATCCTCCCTAAGACAGCTGTCACCAGAACAAGTGTCCCCAAAAAAAAGATTCCCCCTGTATTCCTTTTTCTGTTTACCCTTCAAAATTTTGGATTCCGGACAATGGTCCCCAAAGCAAATGGAGAGGATGAATCTCCCTTACAGGGACACACTCCATACAAAACTACAAAAAAAAAGAAAAAAAAAAGTTTTCCATGAGCCATTGTTTTACTTTGGTAATTTTTTTATTCCCGGCCTTAGAAATGTCAACAGTTTAGCCTATCTTGACCAAGACTACAGCTGATATGGATTCAATTAATCAAAAACTGATAATTTTATTTATTTCACCATTCTTATTTTGTACAATAAATAATCAGGTTGATCATAAGTGTAACTTCGAAAATACTTCAATTCTATTAATTAGGTAAAACAATTATGCTGAAAGGATGAATTACAATTATTATTTTGAACAACAAAATAAATGGTTAGGTTGATCGTAAATTTTGAAAATACGCTGCTTTTGATAATTTGATAAAAAAACTTTTTTTATTTTGAAGAATAAATAAATGATCAGGTTGGTCATAACAATGCAACTTAGAAAACATATTTATTTTTATAATTTGATAAAATGGTTTTCTTATAGGGATAAATTGTATTTTTTTTATATTAAACTATAAATAAATGATCATAATCTTAGAAAATGCATAAAAGTAGAACTATAGGCAAAACTTTTTTTTTTTCATTTTGGATAGCGTAAGGGAGGATTATAACCCCTGACAGAATTTTTTTTTCGCCATCTCTGTCCCATAGCCAAACAGGAAGTGAAAGGAAATCCCTGCACATTAAGGGAAGGCCTTGGAGACCCCCAGATCACAAGAACTAGTATCCCCATTGGAAGGTTTCCCCACTATTACCTTTCTGCAGACAACCCAAAACGTGTGATTTTCTTTTACTTTTCCTTTCAATAAAAATTGTAAACAGGACAAATAGAAAGGGTGAATCTCCCTAACGGAGACACAGACAGCAATCAATACTGGCAAGTGTTCTAATCCCTCTTCTAAACAAATAAAAAAGTTTTGTTTAGTTATACTTTAATTCTTACAATTATGCTGAATGGATACATTACCATTTTTATTTTGAACAATAAATAAATTATTAGGATTATCATAAATTTAGAAAATGCATTGCTTTTTATTTAATAATTTGATAATTTGGTAAAACTGTTATGCTGAAGGAATAAGTTATAATTTTGATTATGAACAATAAATAAATTATTGGGTTGATCATAAACAACATAACTTGAAAATGCATTTCTTTTTATAATTTAATAGAACAATTTTATGTTTAAATGATAAATCATAATTTTTAACTATAAGTAAATTATCAGGCTGAGCATAACCTTAGAAAATGCATTAATCCTCAATTACAATTATGCCGAAGAGATAAATTATAGTTTCTATTATGAACAATAAATAGATGATCGGGTTGATCATAAACAACGTAACTTAGAAAATACATTACTTTGATAAAACAAATATGTTGAAGAGATAAATTATCATTTATATTTTAAACTATAAATAAGTGATCAGGTTGATCATAAACTTGGAAAATAAATTACCTTTGATAATTTGCCAAAACAATGATGTTGAAGGGGAAAGTAATGATTTTCATTTTTAACTATGAATAAATGATCAGGCTGAATACAACCTTAGAACATTGATAAAACAATTATGTTGAAGCGGTAAATTATATTTTTTGTTTAATAAATAATAAACAATAAATAAATGATCAGGTTAATCGTAAAAAAACAACTTTGAAAATACGTTGAGCAATACTTCTCACAAGTTTATAAAAAAAAAATTCTGAAAGAATGAATTCTGAGAAAAATAATTCTGATTACATTATTGGATTGGCATTTTGCACCTGTCAGGATAAATATTTGGATGCTGACTGATAAATTCTGTTTAATGTAAACACTTCTCCATATGGCCACATAATCAGCACTTTCACAATCAGAGTAGATAAATAATGTTTGTGGATGATCCTGAACATGATCCAACAAAGATTGTACCTTGGCATTGAATACCCAGATTTAGTGCCAGATTATCAAACACATTGAGCAAATAAAATGGATTATGCAGAGCTGGAAAGAAAATAAATTTAACCCTTGAAGATATTTTGCTGTTGAATTCGTAATGTGTATTCTTCCTTTTTATCTTGGTGTCATTTGGTGTGGCAGGTAAAACAGCTCTCTTATATATAATATATAAATATATATATATATATATATATATATATATACACACACTATATTGTCAAAAGTATTGGGACACCTGCCTTTACACGCACATGAACTTTAATGGCATCCCAGTCTCAGTCCCTAGGGTTCAATATTGAGTTGGCCCACCCTTTGCAGCTATAACAGCTTCAACTCTTCTGGGAAGGCTGTCCACAAGGTTTAGGAGTGTCTATGGGAATG
>BLSH010471351.1:136245-152146 GCA_018402905.1 Glandirana rugosa
TACTGGCCGGACTTCTATGAAGTGTTTTTCTATAAATCTCTGACAAAGATTTTTTTTAATGTTTCACGTCCTACTTTCGAATTTTCTCTCCCCGACCGTCCTTTAGTATTACATCCCAATGTTTGTGAAATTTCAGTTAAACCTTCTAAACGATATAATATCCTTGTAGATCTTTATGTACACGGATCATAAGGACTCGGAACTCGGAGTAACGGTATATAGACGTCACTCTCTAGTAGATTCTATGACGACGGAGAATGACGGTCAGAAACTGACTCTAAACCACTACACGACTAGTGACTAGACGAACGACCTCTCCTTCGACATGAATTGGTGAAGGAATGACCCGTGAATTTCGGGGGAGTTCTAGATGTTCCTATAATATAGCAAATCTTCCAAATTGACTTTAAAGTGTTTGTAACCCTACATTATGATTTCCTGCCAGCCCCTCTCTTTTAAGCTTTCATCCTGCACTTTGTAATTTTTTTTAGAAACAGTCTCTAAATATCTTTTTGTGAAGTATCTTCAGGCCGGTCATGTGACTCCCAGCTGCTCTAATACTTGAATCCAGGGCTACAGCAGGAGGAGCCAAGACGTCAGCCTAGAGTCACGTAACCGCCAAGCTAGTCGTTTGGCTCCTCCCACTGTGGCCCTGGATCGGAGTATCAGAGCGGCCGGGAGTCACGTGACCGGCCTGAAGATACTTCACAAAAAGGTATTTAGAGGCTTTGTTTCTAATAAACAATGACACAGCAGCTGGCAGCAATTTTTGTTAACATTTTAGTATTTTATTAACAGCTGACAGGCAGGGAGGGGAGGAGGGACAGCACAGAGGAGCAGAGAGGAGACACAGCAGGATTACAGAGACACGTAAACTGGTGTCAGGGCTCAGCAGCCATGATGAATCGTGGTCAGTTTACAGATGGGAGGGCAGAAACTGAAAAGGTTTTTTACAGCTTCCAGATGGGCAAGTTAGACAGCGCATGCACTGTGCTGTTTAACCTGCTATGAGGAAACAGGATATCTTTTTTTTATTTTTTTAGGGTTACAAACACTTTAACCACTTTAAGACCAGGCCTTTTTCTGACATTTGTTGTTTACAAGAAAAAAATCTGTATTTTTTGTTAGAAAATCACTTAGAACCCACAAACATTATATATATATATATATATATATATATATATACTTTTTTAGCAGAGACCCTAAAGAATAAAATTGTGGTCATTGCAATATTTTAGGTCACACTGTATTTGCGCAGCGGTCTTTCAAACGCATTTTTTTTTAAAAATACACTTTAACCACTTCAATACCAAGCAGTTACCCCGTTACCTCCCAGACCAATTTTCAGCTTTCAGCGCTGTTGCATTTTGAATGACAATTGCGCGGTCATGCTACACTGTACCTAAATGAAATTTTTATCATTACTTTCCACAAATAGAGCTTTCTTAGGTGGTATTTGATCACCTCTACTGTTTTTATTTTTTGCACTACAAATAAAAAAAGACTGAAAATTTTGAAAGAAAAAAAGCTTTTCTTTGTTTCTGTCACATAACTTTGTAAATAAGAAAGTTTTCTCCTTCACTGAAGGGCACTGATGAGGCTGCACCGATGGGCACTAATGAGGCAGTACTGATTGGCACTGATGAGGTGGTACTAATGAGCACTGAGGAGGCACTTATATGCAGCACTGATGGGCACTGATAGGCGGCACTGATAAGCAACACTGATGGGCACTGATAGGTGGCAATGATATGCGCCACTGATGGGAACTCATAGGCGGCACTGATGGGAACTCATAGGAGGCACAGATGGGCAGTGATAGGTGACACTGGGCACTGATAGATGGCACTGATAAGTGGCACTGATATGCAGCACTGATGGATAGCACTGTTAGGGAGGCATTGGCATGCTTCACTTTGGGCACAGTGCCATCCCTATAGTGCACTGTATGCCCCTTACCTGGTGGTCTAGGTTGGACTCCCTGGTGGTCTCTGGGTGGCCTCCTGATGGTCTCCATGGTAGTCCCTGGGCGGGCTCCCTGGTGATTCTGGGGGGCGACGATCCTAGGGGGGCTGCACTGATAAACAATCAGCGCAGACCCCCCCTGTCAGGAGAGCCGCTGATCGGCTCTCCTCTACACGCCCATCGCAGAAAGTTGAGAGGCATGCTTACTGTAGATGATAGATAAGCAAAAGCAAAAATAAGTCACAAGGTTCAACAGGAGTCCTTTTTTCTTCTTGGTATACCCCACATCCTTAATTGGAAAGAAAGGATCGAGTGTATCCGGACACAACCGTGGAAGTCTTCAGGCTCATGCCAGTATAATGCTATAACTCTGGGAGGATATACACACAGGCTTCTTTTGATCTCCTGTAATAAGAGATCAACATCTGGAGGTAAGCGCATTATTAGCATGGTGGTGGAATCTATCACAAATTTTACTGTGCACAGTGGCATTTTTCGTATGTAGATATATAAGCACCTTCAGGAGGAAGATTGATAGGAATTTACGCCATACAGTGGAATCACTCACTTTGGACTTGAATGAATTTTTACTTTTTTTGCACCAATATTTTAAGATTGTAAGATTCATTTTTTAAGCGCAACACTTTAATCATATACTCTGGTAGCATAGTGAGAACCCCATAACCCAGGCAGTCAGCTATATTAAAGCGGACCTTCACCCTCCTCCACGCATTCCTTCCATTCCACCCCTTCTCCCATCCTGCAGAAGTAATGCACTGTTTTGTTTTTTTGTTTAACTTTTTTTTTTCTCTAAAAATGTCTGGCCCCGCCTCCCCGCGTACGCTATTCGCCTTAGGCCCGCTGTGCCTCCCAGGATATGCACATCACATATCCCAGGAGGCATAGCCATTCATTCAAGGAAAGGAGGAGGGGGCGGGCCTATTTGTGCATCATTGAGAGCCCCACCTGCTAAACCTGGAAGAGCCAGCGGGCCTCTCGATGACGTCAGAGAGAAAATGGCGGCACGGGACGCAGCTGTGGCCGGGCATGCGAGGTTCCTAGCAGGATCCACTGGATGGGTGAGTATTAGAGATTACCGATACCATTTTTTTTACATTGAGTATGAATACCGATAAACTTTTTTTTAGTACTGGCTGATAACAATTACAGATACCTACCGCAACTTTTTGTTTACACTTCAGCTGTCAGCAATGGTACAAAGCATTGAAAAGTTATTTACAAAAATTAAATACCTGTATTTATTATTTTCATTTTGCGTTTTTTTTTTCAATGTGAAACATGCAAATATATGTTAAGGTGTAAAAAATATTACCGAAAAAAGCGCACCAAAAAAAAAGTTTTAATTATTAATAGTTTATAAAATAAAGATGAAAAAAAATCAGCATAAAAATAATAAATAAATGAAGAAGGGGAATAAGGAGTTAATAAGGCTGTTTAGAGTAAATTGAGGGTTAAGAAGGGGTTAAACAGAGGAACAATTTAATTAAAAAAAAAATTGACCTGACAGGTTGCTTTAACCGGTTCCGGACCGGCTCGCGTACATTTACTGCTGCAGAGTGGCACTGTAGCGTGAATCGCCGTATATAAACGGTGGCTCGCTCGTGTGCAGCTAACGGGCACTCTCGTGCCCACCGTACTCTGCAGCAGTGTGGCCACGGGACTTGATGTCTGTCGGCTACCTGCGATTGCCTGGCAGAGAAGAAAAACGGGGAACTGCCGAAGTAAACAAGGAGGTTCCCCGCTCTGTCAGGCGGCATGACGGAGATCTACTGATCCCTGTCACTGGGATCCGTTAGATCTCTTATGCCCATGGCAGACCAGCCCCTTCGCAGTTAGAACACGTCTAGGGAACACAGTTAACCCCTAGATCTCCCCCTGCAGGTTAACCCCTTCACTGCCAATGACATTTACACAGTAATCTGTGAATATTTAAATTTCCGACCGCTCTATAAATGTCATTGGTCTCAAAAAAGTGTAAAAAATGTCCGACATGTCCGCTGCATTATCGTAGTCCCAATAAAAATCGCAGATCGCCACCATTGCTAGTAAAAAAAAAAAAGTAAAAATGCCATAAATTAATTATCATGGTTTGTAAACGTGACAACTTTTGCGCAAACTAATTAATAAACGCCGATCGCAATTTTTTTACCACAAATATGAGGAAGCATATAAAAAATCGGCCAAAACTGATGGATACATTTTTTTTTTTGGATATGTATTATAGCAAAAAGTAAAAAATATTGTTTGCTTTTTCGAAATTGTCGCTTTTTTTTGTTTATAGCGTAAGAAAGGCAGAGGTGATCAAATACCACCAAAGAAAGCTCTATTTGTAGGAAAAAAGGGCGTCAATTTAGTTTGGCTACAACGTCGCACGGCCGTGCAATTGTCAGTTAAAGCGACACAGTTCCGAATTGCAAAAAGTGCTCTGGTCCTACAGTGGGAAATCCTTCCGGTCCTTAAGTGGTTAAAGGAGAAAATGTTTTTTTTTTTCAAATGACATTTATTTATTTATTTATTTTATTGCATTTAAGTGTAAATGTGAGATCTGAGGTCTTTTTGACCCCAGATCTCATATTAAGGGATCCTGGCATGCTTTTTTCTATTACAAGGAATGTTTCTATTCCTTGCAATAGGAATAAAAGTGTTTGTTTTTTTTAATGGACAGTGTAAAAATAAAAAGTAAAATAAATAAGAAAAAAAAATTGAAAGTGCCCTGTCCCACCGAGCTTGCGCGCAGAAGCGAACACATATGTAATATGAAAACGGTATTCAAACCAAACATGTCAGATATCGCCGCGATCATTAGAGTGAGAGCAATAATTCTATCACTAGACCTCCTCTGTAACTCAAAACTGGTAACCTGAAGAAATTTTTAAACATCACCGATGGAGATTTTTAAGTGCCAAAATTTGTCCCCATATCACGAGCGGGCGCAATTTTGAAGCATGACATGTTGGGTATCAATTTACTCGGCGAAACATCATCTTTCACAATATGGAGTTGGGTTAACTTTACTGTTGTCTTATTTTTTTTTAACTCAAAAAAGTGATTTTTTTTTTGAAAAAGGCACTTGTAATACAGTATTACTACATATAGTAGCAATGACTGCCATTTTATTCTCTAGGGTGTTAGCAAAATATATATAATGTTTGGGGGCTTCAAGTGATTTTCTAGCAAAAAAAATGATTTTAACTTGTAAACACCGAATCTCAGAAAGAGGCTCTGTCCTTAAGTGGTTAAATTCACTTTTTGTTTCCCAAAACCACGCAGCCTAAATAGGCAGACCAACTGTGTTATTAATATCTTGTAAAGATATTTCAAAAGTTGTAAGCCCATAAAACCTGGAGTTTGCCATTAGGAAAATATCAGCCATAGCTACCATGGTCAATCTCTGGTCCTTCTACCTCTTGTTTTTCCTTTTGGCCACCATATATCATGGATGAGCTCAATGGCCAATGGGGATATATGAAGATACAGGAGGAGATGACCCAACACCCAGGAGGTGCCTACTTCATACTATCAGGCCAACATAGAAAGTAAGGTGAGACTACGGGTCCACCCAAATCATTACGTTTTATTATAGGAATTAAATAAAGGCAAGGATTCAGTATCTTATTACAGTGGTTTGTCGGACAAAACATCCCACCACTTCACATACATTGAATGTTGGCCAAGTTGAACCTGTGTTGTTCTCCTGCGTTGCTTCTGGTAGTGCTGACCAGAGCTGGTCCTACCATGGGTCCCACTGAGTCCATTGGACCCAGGCAGCACTTTGAGAGGGGCAGCAAATTGAACCATGACCACCTCTCCTTCTCTACCCAGTAAATGGACCACCAAGATTTTTTTTCCAGCGGTTTTGTGTGTCATGATGACAACTACCCCTCGGGCCGCTCCGCCTCCCCTACACTACCCTTGCCTGTCTATATACTACCCTAGCCTATCTATATACTACCCCAGCCTGTCTATATACTACCCTAGCCTGTCTATATACTACCCCAGCCTGCCTATATACTACCCTAGCCTGTCCATATACTACTCCAGCCTGTCTATATACTACCCTAGCCTGTCTATATACTACCCCAGCTTGCACCTATACTACCCTAGTCTGTATATATACTACCCTAGCCTGTCTATATACTACCCTAGTCTGCCCATTTACTACCCTAGTCTGTCTATATACTGCATGAGTCTGTCCATATACTACCCTAGCCTGTCTATATATTACCCTAGAGTGTCTATATACTACCCTAGGCAGTCCATATACTACCCTAGCCTGTCTATATACTACCCTAGCCTGCCCATTTACTACACTAGTCTGTCCATATACTACCCTATCCTGTCTATATACTACACTAGCGTGCCCATTTACTACCCTAGCTTGCCCATATACTACACTAGCCTGTCTATATACTGCATGAGTCTGTCCATATATTACCCTATCCTGTCCATTTATTACCATAGCCTGTCCATATACTACCCTAGCCCGCCCCTTGGAATTGAACATAATGGTATGTCATAATTTTGCATATAGACAAGGTGCTGTTGCATGTAAATCTGACTTTCTCATAAATGTAATTTTAGTTTTAATTATCATGATATAAAATCATGGATGTGGGGGCCATTTAGTGGATGTGATTTTTTTTTTTTTGGGGGGGGGGGGGGCAGCATTTCATTCTTGGAGCCAGGCAGCACAATGTCTTGAGCCAGCCCTGGGGCTGACCAATATAAGAGAGAAGGTACAGTATGTTTGGAACAGATAAATGTAGTGTTGGCCTCTCTATAATAACTTGCTTCTTGTAATCACCGTCCTTTTAAGGCGTAAGGTAGAGTTTTCCTCTCTAGTGCAGCCGATCCTTCCTGTTATTCATTCAGTCACTTTAATTGGTGTTGCAAAAACAGCCACAATAACAAAAGCTGGAAACACTTTTATTCTCTATATCTTCCAGCTGGCAGAACTACATACACATTATAGAGGTTAATTGAGGAAGGGAAAAGGAAAATGTCCTATAGCACCCAGATTTTTCTTTAATTTTTTTTCTGTAATTTTCTACCCTGTTCCAGAAAAGTCATAGCTGGAAAATTATGAGTCATGAATAAGAGGCGGTAATTGTGAATGTTGTTTTTTTTTACTTGGTTTATTATAAGCTTTTACTACACTGCAGCAGAAATCGATTTTACAGAACAACTGTTTAGCTTCCTGTTAGG
This sequence comes from Glandirana rugosa, assembly GCA_018402905.1. Taxonomy (NCBI): domain Eukaryota; kingdom Metazoa; phylum Chordata; class Amphibia; order Anura; family Ranidae; genus Glandirana; species Glandirana rugosa. The sequence goes on from BLSH010471351.1 coordinate 143,437, forward strand.
GATGACAACACAGCGCCTTTGCTGCACTGAAATCCCAACTAGTGTTGTCAGCCCTGCCTGCTGGACTACAGAACTCCATCTATCCCCAACGCTTCTCTGTCCTTCTCTACATGCATAGATTCTCAAGAGTCAGCTTGCACACAGTTTTTATAGAAATGCTTCTTGGGAGATGTAGTTCTGGGGGCATGTCTATGTCATTAGGAACTGAGCTCCTAGCAGCTTTAAGAATCTTACGAACCTGGTGACGCTGCCACAGAGAGTAATACAATCTGTTTCATTCTACCACCAGCGGCTCCTGCGGAGGTAGTGCAACATGTAGTATGAAACAGATTGTATTACTCTCTGTGGCAGCGTCACCAGGTTCGTAAAATTCTTGAGAAGTTCATATCCCTGGCTGTGCAGGGTGGGAGATAACTAACATTGGTTATCTCCCTCCCTGCACAGCCAGACACATGAACTTCTCAATCACTCCTGAGACAAGAAACAGTCCTTGCAGCTTTGTTTGTTTGGTTTTTTTTATTTAGGGGAATTGAACTTGGATGTGGATGGGCTGTTATGGAATGCCCATTTGATCAGTAGAAACTCTTCAGGGACTCAACTATATACATCTAGTATATACGCACTTCTCTTCTTCTACCTCCAGCACAGACTTGCTTGTAGAACTACAACTCCCAGGACCAGCTAGCACTTTGAGGATGGTCTGACAAGAGAGTACTCAATCCATAGCAAATGCCCTTTGCAGGCAGGGACCGCGGGCCCCTTTGATGTAGCAAAAATAGAAGCTATCTGTCCTTTCCTGTGGCTACTGATCAGAGGAACCACCTATTCAGGCACTGCCATCCCACCTGGCTGCAGACAAAGAATCGTTTACCACTCCAAGATTCCTGGACCAAAAACCTGGATCAGCTGTGTGTATCCCAATGCTGGTGCAGGCTGATGAGTGCACATAGACAACTGAGAGAATAAAGGCTGGATAGCCGCACACTGAATCCATTCTTGTAGTTTATTGATAACAAAAGGAACAGGTACAGATAAGGGCGAACCACAAGTCCCAGCTTACACGTTTCTCACCTTGGGCTGGTGCTTACTCATAGCTTGCAGCTGCCCCTTTCACTAGACCTCCTGGCTATTTCTCCATGGTCCTCCCAGACTTACTCTGCATCCATCCCAGACTGCTTGCATCCAGTCCCTTCAGGCATTCCTATCAGTCTTCTGACTGTAACACTCACCAGCCGTCTTGGCTGTCTTCCTCCCTAGAGATTTGCCCGGCAGTGTTCTCCTGCTATCCTCTCCTTGCTCCCGTGCCTCCTGATCAGAATCCCTCCGTGTGTCACAAGAAGGGGTCCCTTCTACACCCAAGCCCAAGCCTGAGTTCACCCCCACCCCCCAGACTGGGAATCTACTCTCAAAGGCCTCTGACAGCCTAATACTCCATCTCCATCTTCCAACCAAACTCCATACTCCCCCAGCTGGGCTGACCCAGAGTATTTGAGCGGGTCTGCCCCTGCCAACCCTTCTGTTAGGGATTGGTCAGGGCCCTCAGAACAGTCCAGCCAGCTCCTCCTAGACTCCTCCCGACTGCTTCTGGAACCTTCTCCAAGTTTCCAGATAGCAGGGGGAGTCACCAGAAGCTGCTGCTGAGTCATCCAGCCTACCTGAGTCACTCAGACCCTGACCCAGAAAAACACACAGACTTGGCTGCCAGCCATGCCTGAAAATGTAACTACACTAACACAAAACCTATACTTAGCACTCTAGCGATGCTAGGGGGGTGCTACATACAGAAATAAGGTAAAAAATGTTGGCACATGTTCTATACCGGGAGAGGGAGATTTCGGGAACAATGCCTGGACATACACTTTAAAATAATTCTGAAATAAGGTTTTATAAAGGTTTAACGTGTTACATGTTATTCTAAATGTTGTTTTTAATCTTTGTAAATCTGCAGCATTGATACAAGGTGATCCTGCCATGAAGATCATTGTTCAGGCATTTCCTGTTTTGGGGTGACAATTGTCTCCCAAATTTGCTCCTGCAGTGTCACCTTTTCAGATGAAAAAAATATTTTTTGAAGAAGTGACTTGTCTGACCCTGCCTAAATTTTCATATACAGAAACACAATGAGAATCAACAATCAGTTAAAATTTCAAAAAACACTACGCTCATGTGAAAATGCTTATACAGTCATGTGTATCATCAGTTCTATGGTTTGCATGTGCGTAGGTGTAATGTTATGGTGATTTTTAATTACCTGAACTGTGTCATTTTATTTAATTCATACAAAAAATATTCGAAGATGATTTTTCTTAACCCATTCGATTTAGTGCTAGTAAATTAAAGATTAAAATGATGAAGAAAAAAAAAAAGTTTTACAAATTAAAATAATTCATGAGTGAACTTCTTGTCTACATGCATGTAAGCTGTACATCAATTATCTGGACCAGATTTTTTGATACTGACAACGGTGGGCCAGGCCTGCATTATGTGTATTTGAAGCCTCCACCAGGAGGTTCATGTGACCAGGTGACAATGTAGAAGTACATTGAGAGAGATGGTTGTCCCCTTATAATCTTTTCACTGCTGAAGCCACTTTTGCATTTTTTGTGCTCATTAAAATGCACATTATAAGCCTCAAGTTTAGTTAAAATGCTCAAACTTATATTTTGCCTGAAATCTGAGATCCTGGAGACTAAAATAGTGGTAGCTGCAATTTTTATGCCACACAATAATTCTGCAAATGTTTATTAAACCTATATTTACAGTAAAAAATACAGAACACACTAAAGTTAATTTTGGTGCACAACAAACAATATATTACCTATTTTTTTGGTATATGAGATGAGGCTGTGCTGAGCAAACAGATACCAAAATTGCGCATACCTGTAATAGGACGACAGACATCAGTACCCAAAATTGTCCATAGATTACACTATATAAAGCTTTACAGGTCTGCAGTTAAGGCTGGGTTCACACTTGTCCATCAAACGGACCGACATTGTGAGCACAAGTCGCATTACGTCACAAAATCAATGTTTCCTTATGAGAGCCGTCTTAACTGCTCCGACACAAGTCGATCCGACTTTGAAAAAGGTTCCTGTACTACTTTGGTCCAACTTTGGTCCTACTTCAGCCCATTGAATACTATTGAAGTAGGATCAAAGTCAGATCCTTGTTCTAACCATCCGACTTAGGCTGGGTTCACACTTGTCTGATTCTCGGACTGACATTTTGAGCACAAGTCGCATTAAGTCACAAAAACAATGATTCCCTATGAGAGCCGTCTTAACTGGTCCGACTTGTGTTTTTCAAAGTCGGACCGACTTTGAAAAAGGTTCCTGTACTACTTTTGTCCGACTTTGATCCTACTTTAGCCCATTGAAAGGCATTTAAGTAGGATCAAAGTCGGATCAGTGTCTTCACTGATCCGACTTTGGCATGCGACTTGTGCTCTGGGGATCATGAAGGGGAACTCCATGCCAAATTAAAAAAAAAAACTGGCATGGGGTCCCCTTCCAGGAGCATACCAGCATGGTCTGGTATGGAATTTAAGGGGATCAGCGGAGAAGACCGCCAAAAGAGCAGAAGATGTCGCATGAGAAGGAGAAGAAAGAAGACCCCTCAGAAGACAGAAGACCCCGCAAAAGAGCCGAAGAAAGAAGACACTGGAGAGGGGAGAAGACGCCTGAGCTGATCTAATAAAATATTTTAAAAACCTGTGTAGTGTGTTTTTTTTAGACATTTTTTTTTCTTTCAGGTGAATGGGTAGGGGTACAATGTACCCCATACTCATTCACATAGGGTAAGGGTCCGGGATCTGGGGGCCCCCTTGTTAATGGGGGCTTCCAGATTCCGATAAGTCCCCGCCCGCACACCCCAACAACCACCGTCAAGGGTTGTCGGGAAGAGGCCCTTGTCCTCATCAACATGGGGACAAGGTGCTTTGGGGTGGGGGGGCGCAGAGCCCCCTCTGCACCAAAGCACCCATACTCCCCATGTTGAGGGCACGCGGCCTGGTATGGTCCGGAGGGGGCGCTCGCTCGTCCCCACCCGCTTTCCTGGCCTGCTGGGCTGCGTGCTCGGATAAGGGTCTGGTATGGATTTTGGGGGGGACTCCACGCCGCTTTTCGGCATGGGGTTCCCCTTAAAATCCATACTAGACCAAAGGGCCTGGTATGCTCCTGAAGGGGGACCCCATGCCAATTTTTTTTTTTAATTTGGCGTGGAGTTCCCCTTCATGATCCCCAGAGCACAAGGTGTCTGGCATTGTCGGGATCAAAGTAGGATCCCTGTTCACAGACAAACGGTCCGACTTTGACCCTATGTAGGACCGTAAATCGCACAGCAGTGTAGGATCAAAGTAGGACCATTTTTTTGTCGGATAGTGTGAACCCAGCCTTAGTGATTACAGCAGCAATAAAAGGAATTTATCTCACACTGGGATTGCTTTAATTGGTGAAAGAACAAGTCACTATCTCAAAGTAGAAGCAAAATCTTATCTTGTTCATTCAAGTCGGTGGAAGTAGGACCAAAGTAGGACAGAAGTAGGACCAATGTTGCAGGGCAAAGTAGGATCAAAAGTCTGACCGTTTTTGTGTCGTGTTTAGTGTGAACCCAGCCTTAGTGTTAACAATGAATGACAGCCCTAGAATTGTTGTTCTCACTCTGGCCTGTGTGGTGATTCCTAATTTGTGTAATGAAATTGCATGTATGTAATTGCACCCAGCACACACCATGTACATATGTGGGTGTACATAGGGCCAGTGGTCTTCAAACATTTTTGTGTTCTTTTAATTACATGTTACTTTTTTTTTTTTACTTTTTTTTTTTATACACTTAGCTTTATTGCTATCACAAGGGGGGCTAATGGCACCCCACGTGGTAGAAACTATCTACACCTAATGTTACCTTTGTACCCCAATGAAGCTGATCAGGTACAGATTATGCTTAAAGTGTTTGTTAAGTCACTATAATAAAAAGTTCCCATCCGCTCTGTATTATAACAAGAAGTTGCCCTGTGTCTGTGCTATAACATATATATACTTCTCTGTATAGATAACACACCTTCTTACTAGGATCAGTTGTCATGTTTCTGCTTTTCTCTCTCAGTTCAGAAGTCCTGAGGGTGGGGCTGAGCACTGCTGCTGACGTCAGCTGGAGAGAGAGTCGTGCTGTGTTATCTATATAGATAAGAATATTTCTGATAGAAAACAGACACAGGGAACTTATTCTTCTAATACAGAGGGATAGGAGCTTTTAGAGTTAATTATGAGAGCAGAGAGGAGAATCTAGGAGAGGAAGAGGGAGGGGGAGGGAGGAGGGGGAGTTAAAGACCAGGAGGACACAGGAGATAGGAGAGCTGGGAGTGAAATAGCCTGCATAGACCATGGGGCTCTCAGGATAAGCTATATACAGGGGGAGTCATACACAGTTGGGAAGTCATGACCTGGCATTATCAAACAGATATTTTAGGGGATACAGGGGGATAATTTTAAAAGCAAAAGCACCATGCTGCTATTTGCACATTAACCACTTGCCGACCGCCGACCGGCGTCTGACAGTGACAAAGTGGCTCGATATCGCAAACTGGCGTCATATGACGATGGCTGCGATATCCCGCACTGTGAGCACGCACGCGCCGCTGGAGGCGCGCTCGCATCCTCACTATTTTACAGGGGGGGCCAGGGAGTGGGTAGGGCGGACTCAATCGCCGCTGGCTACCCGCAATTGTCAGTTAAAGCAACGCAGTGCCGAATCACAAAAAGTGCTCTGGTCCTAAAGTGGGAAATTCTTCTGGGGCCGAAGTGGTTAAAGAGACAGGAGCAGCATTTTTTTGGGGGGTTAACAAAAGCTTTAATCAGTTTGACAGCTGTGAACCCGGAAGTGAACAATGCTCGTCACTTCCAGGGTGTTCCCGCCTTCCTAGAGGGAGAGCAGAGCCCGGGATACATGGCAAGAGTATTTGGGTGGTAATTTGGGTTCCACAATTTGTGGAAGTGATCCTTCTGGCTTCCACCAGAAAGAGAACAGTCAGCTTGACCAATGGCAATTATAAACACAGTAAGTCCTGGATGCTATAGCAGTGGGGAGTGTGTTTATCCACTTCAATACCGGCACTTTCACCCCCTTTCCTGCCCAGGCCAATTTTCAGCTTTCAATGGTGTTGCATTCTGAATGACAATTACGCGGTCAGGCAACACTGTACCCATATTTTTATAATTTTTTTCATACAAATAGAACTTTCTTTTGGTGGTATTTTATCACCACTGAGTTTTTTTACTTTTTGCTACAAAAAAGACCGAAAATCTTGAAAATATGATTTTTCTTAGTTTCTGTTATAAAATTTTCTAAATAAGTAATTTTTCTCCTTCGCTGATGTGCACTGATCAGGCTGCACTGATGGGCACTGATGAAATGGCACTGATGGGCACTGATAGGCAGCACTGATATGCATTACTGATGAGCACTGATGGGCACTGATAGGTGGCATGGATAGGTGGCACTGATTGGGGGCACTGATGGGTACTAATGACTAATGGGCAGCACTGATGGGTGGCACTGATGGGCACTGAAAGGTAGCACTGACTGGAATCACTGATGGGCAGCACTGATGGGTACTGATAGACACTGATGCACAGGCACTGATGGGCAATGAAAGGCAGCATTGACTAGCATCATTGATGGGCACTGATTGGATTCACAGCTGGACACTGTCTGGCATCACTGCTGGGCACTGATTAGTGGCACTGCTGGGTAATGATTGGCAGCACTGATGTGTGGCACTGATGAGCAGACACTGATGGGCACTGAAAGGCAGCACTGACTGGCATCACTGATGAACACTGAATGGCATCACTGATGGGCACTGATTGGATTCACTGCTGGGCACTGACTGGCATCACTGCTGGGCACTGTTGGGGCTGCACTGATAATGCCACTGATCAGCTCTCCTATCCTCTCATGTTGTCAGTGTGAGGAGAAGAAAGCCGATAACTGCCATTTCCTTGTTTACCTTGATCAGCTGTGATTGGACACAGCTGATCACATGGGTAAAGAACCTTGTCATCCATCAGCTCTTTACTGAGATTGGGGATGCGCCGTGTCCCAGGGATACAGCGCGCTGCTGATCACCGCGGTGAGAGTGACATCATATGACGCCATCCCAGAATGAGAGAGCCACCCTGCCGCTGTCATTTATCTATACAGCGGGCTGGAGGTGGTTAAAGGCCCTTGCTATTGCCACCATTTATATACAGAGCTGGTAGACAAGGGGTTAAGTGGTGGATGAACAAGTTTGATGGCAGGATCACCAGCTGTTTTTTTTTTTTCAAAGCTGCAAATTTACAAGGATTAAAAACTATTTTGAATTTATAATATGTTATATAAGATTTTTTTTATGCTATTATGTCATATAAGATTATATTAAAAAAAGCTAAAACTTACATAAGATTTTAGTGATTGAATTTTCATCTACTTTATGTAACAACATGTCAATTTCTTGTTCTCTGCAGGCAGTAATCAGTAGCTCCACTTATATGACCTTTGCTTGAAAGAGCATGTTCTGGTTTACAGCTACATAACATTGTTAACTGGAAAACAGGCAGAGCCATTGAATAGGTAAATTATTTACGCTTCCTTAGAACAGTATAGACTGAATGTTTAATGAAGCCGTGTCATTGATGCCTGCAAAAAACATTTTTGTTAAAGTGAACCTGTGACATGAATTAACCATTTCAGCTCCAGAAGTGTTACCCCCCCCCCCCCTTCATGACCAGGCCATTTTATGCGATACGGCACCGTTACTTTAACTGACAATTGCACGGCCGTGCGACGCTGTACACAAATAAAACTTATGTCCTTTTTCTCCCACAAATAGAGCTTTCTTTTGGTGGTATTTGATCACCTCTGCGGTTTTTATTTTTTGTGCTATAAACAAAAAAAGAGTGACCATTTTGAAAAAAAAAACAAAATTTTTTACATTCTGCTATAAAATATACCCAATAAACAAATGTAAAAAATCGAATTTCTTCATCAGTTTAGGCCAATATGTATTGTGCTACATGTTTTTGGTAAAAAAAAAAAAAAATCCCAATAAGCGTAATGATTGGTCTGCACAAAAGTTATAGCGTCTACAAACTATGGGATCATTTTATGGCATTTTTTTTTTTTTTTACTAGTAATAGCGGCGATCAGCGTTTTTAGCGGGACTAGGACATTGCAGCAGACAAATCGGACACCTAACTGACACTTTTTTGGGGAACCAGTGACATTATTTCAGTAATCAGTGCTAAAAATATACACTGTTATTGTACTAATGATACTGGCAGGGAAGGGGTTAACATCAGGTGACGATCAAAGGGTTACGTGTGTCCTTAGGGAGTGCTTTCTAACTGTGTTGGGGTTGCTCTGACTGGGAGAAGACAGAGAACCGTGTTCCTGCTTAGTAGGAACACAAGATCTCTGTCTTCTTCCCTGTCAGAACAGCGATCTGCCTTGTTTACATAGGCAGGACGCCGTTCTGCCTCTCCCAGAAACGGTCAGCCAGCGGACATGGGATCCGCCAGACCTGCTGATTGGGCATCCCTTGTGTCCAGTTTGCGATCGCGATTCTGGGGGCCCCCCCCCAGTGGCTTGTGCATGACATGACCTACAGGTACGTCGTTTCGCACAACAGAGCTGACCTGCCACAGTACATCTGCGGTAGGCGGTCAGC
>BLSH010471351.1:157515-176881 GCA_018402905.1 Glandirana rugosa
TATAATTCCGAAATGTGTAGTGTAGGTGGGTTGGTCTATTGGACTGCGGGTTAGAATCCCGTCGGAATGTTAGTGACTGATCACTAATTGGTGAACTGTTGACCCGTGAATTTGGGGGAAGGATTGGTCTGGTTAAAAGTCGAAAGTCGCGAGAGTGTGAAACTTACTGTTAATGAGTCAGTACGTTGTAACATGGGTATACTTTAAACGCAGGAAAAAAAGTGTGTTTATCTCGAAAGAAAACCACCATAAATTAGTAGAGACCCAAAAAATAAAAAACGCGATATTAATTTTTTTCTGGCTTTTAAAACATTTTTTTACTTAAAAAGAAGCAAAGACAATATTTTAAAACGTTTAATCATTAAACAATGTTGCATGACTGAGTAATTGTCATTCAAAGTGTGAGAGCGCTGAAAGCTGAAAATTGGTCTGGTTAGGAAGGGGGTTTAAGTGCCCAGTTGTCAAGTGGTTAATCACTAGTCAGTGATTGTAAGGCTGCCCTAAGATTGGGCGTCAGGTTATCTGGTTGGGTGGATGTGATGTGTAAAGCCTTAATATCCTGGCTAGCTAGATTCAAAAACATAGCCACTCCCTGATTGGAGCTAGGGGCCAGGTACGTGGTTGATTTTTCAGTGCCGAAGGATTATGTTTCAGGGGAAATTTAGTGATCTGATTGGTATCCCCTGTTTGTCGTAATAATTCCTCAATGTCAATTTGATCAATAAATTGAGGGGTTCATTCTCTTCCAACAAAGATGTTAGATTCTGAAGGGCCTGGCGTTTGCTGACTGTCTGGGGTTGCCAGTCTGCACGTCTCTCTTTTGAAAACTGGCCTTGTAATTAGAGTTGAGCAAACACCTGGATGTTTTGGTTTGGCGGGTCCGGCCGAACTTCGCAAAAAAGTTCGGGTTCGGTACCGAACTTGACCCCGAACCCCATTAAAGTCAATGGGTACCCGAACTTTTCGGCACAAAAATGGCTGTAAAAAAGTCCTGGCAAGTGCTAGAGGGCTGCAAAAGGAAGTAAAATGGGGGTAAGAGTATGACAAGTACCCTACAAAAAAATGGGGATAGGGAAAATAACTTAAAATCAAATAAAAAAAAAAATAAAAATAGGAAGGGGGGGTGGATGTGGAGTAGGAGCCTAGAGGTTGACTAGGCCGTGACCGTGGCAGTGTAGGTGGAAGTGGCGGTGGTGGAGGAGGAGGAGGAGATAGCCAACACTTTTTGTTGTTTGTTTGTTTTTTTTTTCTAATTGGGGTAGCCCCCAAAATATTGAGGCATATTCAAAAAAACAAGTATATGGATATGATTTTAGAGCAATAATCTGTCCCTTACAGCAACAGCAGGAACCTGACCCTATAGGAGTAGGTGATGATTTTAGAACAATAATCTGTCCCTTGCAGCAACAGCAGGAACCTGACCCTATAGAACTAGGAGATGATTTTAGAACAATAATCTGTCCCTCTACGCAGTAGACTCTACCTAGTCCAGTCAGATCGTTCTGTAATGCAGGATGAGATCTGCAATCTGTCCCTCAAAGCAGCAGTAGTAGTAATCTCTACTTAGTCCACAATCAGATCGTTCTGTAATGCAGGATGAGATGTTATTATATCTGCAATCTGTCCCTCACAGCGCTGGCAGCATCCTCTCCCTACACTAGCCAGAGAGCATGTGACATGCAGCACTAAGTGACTCCAGCTTATAAAGAGGCTGGGTCACATGATGCACTGGCCAATCACAGCCATGCAATTAGTAGGCATGGCTGTGATGGCTTCTAAGGGCAAACCAGTGAAACACTTGTTGATTGGCTGCCCTGCAGCTATTCAACAGGCGGGATCAAATACCGGAACCCAGAAGCCGAACCCGAACTTTTTTTCAAATGTCCGGGTTTGGGTCCGGGTCACGGACACCCCAAAGTTCGGGTTCGCTCAACTACTACTTGTAATATGATTTTGCATGTGAATAAGTGCAAGTCTTTTATGATCTCAAATTTGTCAAGAGAATATGTGGGGCAAAAAGTGAGCCCTCTACCTAACACTTGAAGTTCATCCACAGTGAAGGTGTGTGAGGATAAATTCACCACATTATAGTGAGAGATAGATGTGTCTAAAGGGCTGGTGTCAATGGTGTTTGGGATGGTGTGTTCCTTTGTTTGTGGACTAAAAAAAATTGTAGGGATTTTAGGAGAATTGTTGGAAGTATCAGAGCCATCACAGGTGTTACAAGATGTGGACTTAGTACATCACCTCATGTAGATACAGATAGATTTCCAGAAGTGCCCGAAGAGGCCACCCCAGTTGGTTCAGTGACTCGAATTTTGGAAGTGTTTTGAGAAAGAGACGCTTCACCCCGCCGACATCTTTTAGGTTGTCTCATTTGCTTATGCTGTTTCGAGACAGAATGAAAAGAAACAGAAGATACTGGTGAGTTATCGGGCACAGATACAGATGAATGTCTTCCGCGTGAAGGGGTATGATTAGGTTGTTGGTATTCTGGAAGGGTTGAGCCAACCATCTGTAGGCTTTCCCCTCCTGAAATGCCTGTTTGCCTCTAAGTATTTTCCTTTCCTTTTTCAGCATTGAATGCTTATTGAACTGTTCTAGATGTATTTTTTAGTTTACTGTTTAATTCAGTATATAAAGCATGTGACTCCAATGGTGTAAGACACTGTAAGTTGTTGGTGGATCTGGTTAATATTGAGGTCTACTTCAACCAAGCGTTTATTATACTCCTTTTTATCATTTTCATAGAGAGTGATTTTAAGTTGGTTTCCTATGCTAGTTTGAAATCTGAACTAATGTCCTCAAAGGAAGGTAATATCTAACATCAACGTCAGAGCGAGAGCAATCATTTTAGCTCCGGGCCTCCCTGTGTAACTCCAAACTGGTAACCTGTAAAGGCTTTTATGGATAATTTAATTGCAACACCCACTGTTTTATTCTCAAGAGCCTTTGTTTAAAAAAAATCAATATAGTGTTTGGAGGTGCTAAGTAATTCGCAGAATTGTCAGAATTGGCTTGGGACGCTAGTAGTTAAATAAATTCTTCTTAGAACATCATGAAATAATTATACATGCTTAGCCTCCTCAAGGTTATTTTGGTACTTAGTGTAATTACAAAGCCACTGATGTCGTTAAATACACATAAGTACATGCTTCTCCTTCTCCTACATGCTTCTGTTTTGGTACTACTATGTAACTACAAAGCCACTGGCATCAGAGCTGGAGACAGGTACTCGGGTACTCTGATGGGCTGGCGACTGATCAGGGATGGGCTGTGTCCCAAGGGACATCATCCACTCATCCCCGATCGCCACGCTGTGTGCCCCCCAGCGGGCCCACAGGAGCGGCGAGAACGGGCGGACGTCATATGACGTCCACCCAGAGGTAGAGATAGTTCCTGCCAGCGTCATATAACTATGGCCTGGTATGGAAGGGGGAGAGGATGCAAACAAGTAAAACTTCCCCTTTTAGGTGAAGTTCCACTTTAACCACTTGCCGACCGCCGGCTGCAGCGTGATGGCGGCAGAGTGGCTCGGTATCGCAAACCTACGTCACCTGACGGCGGCTGCGATAACTAGTATTGTGAGTGCGCGCGTGCCGCCAGAGGCACGCTCGCGCTTCGCACTGTGTTTTGGGGGGGCCAGGGAGCGTGTAGGGTGGACTCGATCGTTGCCGGTTACCCGCGATCCTCCCCTCGGAGTATGTAAACTCGGATCTCCGCTTTGACAGAGGGGGAAGGGCTGTGATCACAAGCTTCCTGTATATGGAAGCCGTGATCACTCCCCTCCCCCAGCCAGCCCAGCCCCCATACAGTTAGAAAACACAGAGGGAACACAGTTAACCCTTAGAGCGCCCCCTCCAGGTTAACCCCTTCACTGCCAATGGCATTTACACAGTAATCAGTGCATTTTTATAGCACTGATCGCTGTATAAATGCCAAGTGTCAAAATGGTCCGACATGTCCGCCGCAATATCGCAGTAACGCTAAAAATCACAGATCACCACCATTACTAGTAAAAAATAAAAAAAATAAAAACCCCAGAAATGAATTCTCATCATTCGTAAATTCGGCACCTTTTGCGCAAACCAATCAATAAGCGCTGTTTGCGATTTTTTTTTTTACCTAAAATATGAAAATATAATACATATATAAATTGGCCAAAACCGATGAAAAAAATGTTTTTTTATACTTTTTTTTTATTTGTATTTTAGCAAAAAGTAAGAAAAATTGTTTTTTAGCAAAATTGTCGCTCTTCTTTTGTTTATAGCGGAGATCAGAAATGACGCAGAGGGGATCAAATACCACCAAAAGAAAGCTCTATTTGTGGGGAAAAATGGATGCAAATTTTGTTTGGGTACAACGTCGCACGACCGCGCAATTGTCAAAAAGTGCTCTGGTCCTAAAGTGTGAAATCCTTCCGGGGCTGAAGTGCTTAAACACTTCAGCCCCAGAAGGATTTGCCCCCTTCATGACCAGGCCATTTTTTGCGATACTGCACTGCGTCGCTTTAACTGACAAAATTGACCTCCTTTTTTTCCCCACAAATAGAGCTTTCTTTTGGTGGTATTTGATCACCTCTGCGGTTTTTATTTTTTGTGCTATAAACAAAAAAAGAGCGACAATTTTGAAAAATTTTTTTTTTTTTTACTTTTTGCTATAATACATGTCCAAAAAAAAAATATAAAAAACAAATGTATTCATCATTTTAGGCCGATATATATTCTTCTACATATTATTGGTAATAAAATTGCAATAGGCGTATATTGATTGGTTTACACAAAAGTTATCACATCTACAAACTATGGGATACATTTAGAGACGTTTATTTTTTAAAATTGTTTTTACTGGTAATTGTGGTGATCTGCAATTTTTAGCGGGACTGCGACATTGCGGCGGACAAATCTGACCCCAAATTACACTTTTTGGGGACCAGTGGCATTTTTACATTGATCAGTGCTATGTATGTGTGTTCTAACTTTAGGGGAGATGGGCTGCCAGGGACATGACAGAGATCGCTGTTTCCAATCACTGTCAGAAAGGGAATCCGCCTTGTTTATTATTATTATTATTATTATTATTATACAGGATTTATATAGCGCAGACAGTTTGCGCAGCGCTTTACAATATTAGGGCAGACAGTACAATTACAATACAATTCAATACAGGAGGAATCAGAGGACCCTGCTCGTTAGAGCTTACAATCTAGGAGGGAGGGTTAAATGATACAAAAGGGCAGTAAACTGCGGGGGATGATAGGCAGATCCCCATTCTGCCTCTGTACAAGGTGATTGTGGGTTGCCGGCGGACATCTAGTCCGCCTGACCCGCGGGCATGCTCCCGCAGCGTGCAGCAAGCACAAGCACGCACCCGCCCACAATTGCGCATGCATACAGCTATGGCGGTTCACGTAGGAGTGCTGACCTGCAGCAGCAAAATCACGGCAGCTGGTTGGCAAGCAGTTATCCTCTTCAGGACCGCCTGCCTGCATTGTACTGCGGACAGGCAGCTCCTATAGGTGCTGGGCTCTTCGGGGTACAGGGTACGCATACGCACCTGTGATTAGACACAGCAGGATTTTGTTAGCAGGTCCTGGCCAATGATTCATGGCCAGGACCTGCTGATCGTCTGTGTCCAAAAACAGCCCAGAGCTCTGTGTTGGCAAACAACACAGGACCCTGTACAGAGGGAAAGATCTATTTCTTCAGGGATAAGGAACAAAGAGATTTTTAGTAAAAAACAGCAGAGGACGTGGCGTTAAGGGGTTAAACTTTAGAATGACCACACAATTGAAGCCATCACGTCAATGACTACCAGAAGAAAAATGTTGAAAATTGGCAGCTGCCCCAAGTTAAGGATTGGCACATGGGGCTACAACAGGTGTCGTCTGTTAGATACGTTTACTCATGTGCCACATCATCAAATTGGAAGTGACTCCATATGTTACTCATCTTTTGTCAGATCAAGCTTATAATCAGTTACAGTAGATCAGCTTACTCAGAGTTGTATCATACCATCAACTTTGAAGCTGCTCTAGATATCTCTCTTTTTTTTCTTAATCACATTAAGAACGCTCACGCAAATGCAGCCATCAGACTAGGGACCACTAGTAGAAAAATACCTTCAAATATTTGCAGCTGTCTCCGGTTATCAAGGTCTGCAAAAAAAAGCAGCTGCTGGTTAAATAAGTCTATTCAGCGCCTTGTCCAACCATCAAATTTGAAGCAGCCCTTGATCTCTCTGATTATTTTCTCTTATGATTGTATCTGGCTGTGATGGACTTCTGACACCCCGACTGGGCATCTCCACCAAGGTACAGCTTCCTCCCCTGTGGAACCAGAATATAGTAATCTTACCGCAAGCATCAGACAGAACCAATATGGAGTAAAACAGGACTAGCTTTATTAAACAGAAACATGGATTTTTATACATTTCAAAAATAGGGCCAGTCACCCCCTGAACAATAAAAACAAATTTTACACATATAGAATTGGAAAGGTGGAACATATAGAATTGGAAAGGTGGAATCACACTCGGCCCTCCGTAGAAGTCGTGATGACGAAACGCGTCAGGGCGTGACCCCACGACAGGAAGTGACCTCTGTGTTCCAGGACGCGAGGTGAGAGCGATAGACATACACGCCGAAAGCCTAGCCTGGAGCGGTGAGACGTCAGTACAGACTACTGTTATTGATTGATGGATACGCGATTTTTACTACATGTTTTGTAAGTGGATTTTATAAGGGGGTTGGCAATAAAGTGTTTACAGGATTACACTATGGATTGTGTTCTCTCTCTTATGATCGTGTGATGTGGCCTGGGAGTGTTGACAAGGCACAGAAGTAGGTGGAGAGTTGGAGGCTGTATCACAAGGCAGCGCATGAGACGATTAATTACAGGTCTCTGTGATTCTCACTTCTGGTAAGCAGATTGTGGATTTGTGTGCTGCACGCGGTGTTATACTATCTTCATTGGGTGATCAGATCCTGCTTCCCTACACACCACCTCATCTTCAAGATCTGTGCTTTTCTGGAACTGTGTCCACCCTGTACTTATAAACTTTTTAATGGACTTTAACTAGCGCTGTTGCACTTTTTGGTGATGGCTGCCTGAGCCACACAGTTGGTTGTGTGTTTACTATCAAATTTTACACATTGGGGTAAATATCACACAATGGTTAGACCACGAGGTAAAGTTGACACAAGACTAATCACATCTAGGATTAGCAGACAGACAGAAACAATAGGCTACTCATTTAACAATGGAATACACACCTAGAAGCAACACAATGGGGAAATTACACTTAACACTTAACAGTAAATACGTAAGCCCCCTAATAAATAGATTACACCGAGTTGGGCCAACAGCTGGGCCCGAACATCGCTTGTTTGCCTGTTTGGTGAATACCTGAATTTGCATGGCGCTTGGTGGGATGTTCCCTTGCTGAGTGCCCCACAATGCACTGTGTGCTGCATAGTGCATAGCTGGTTGTTAAGGAGGCTGGGAAGAAGACTGATATGTCCTTAACAACGGATAAGTCATCAGCTGTCAACGGGCTTCCCCGCTGACAGTTGAATGAAAAAAAAAACATTGGCAGCAATAGAAAAAAGTGAAAAAGAACGGCATGGAGGTCCCTCCCCAATCCATACCAGACCCTTATCCAAACATGCAGCTCGGCAGGTCAGGACGAGCAAGCACCCCTCCTCCTGAGCCATACCAGGCCACATGCCCTCAACATGGGGGGGGGGGGACATTGGGGCCTACTTATTCACCGAAAAAAGTGTCAAAAATAAATAAAGACAGGAGGCAGTTTTTGACCATTCCTTTTAAAAAAAATAAAAAAACAGTGCCCCCTGATGTAGATCAATAAATCACAACGCCTGCCGCACCACTGGACCCGATAAAAAAAGAAAAAACAAATGCTCTGCCCACAACGAAGGCTAACCTCCAAATGCCTGCTCCCCAGCATGACAGTTCTTACCACACTTACCCACTGGGTGCTTAAACCCGCTTCCTAACTACAGTTGTATGCAAAAGTTTAGGAACCCCTGACAATGTCCATGATTGTCATTTATAAGTATTTGGGTGTTTCGATCAGCAATTTCATTTTGATCTATCAAATAACTGGAGGACACAGTAATATTTCAGTAGTGAAATGAGGTTTATTGGATTAACAGAAAATGCGCAATATGCATCAAAACGAAATTAGACAGGTGCATAAATTTGGGTACCCTTGTCATTTTGTTGATTTGAATACCTGTAACTACTTCGCACTGATTAATTGGAACACACAATTGGTTTGGTGAGCTCATTAAGCCTTGACCTTCATAAACAGGTGCATCCAATCATGAGAAAAGGTAGTTAAGTTAATAATTTCAAGTTGCCGTTCTCTTTGACTCTCCTCTGAAGAATGGCAACATGGGGGGCCTCAAAACAACTCTCAAAGACCTGAAGATTGTTCTACATCATGGTTTAGGGGAAGGCTACAAAAAGTTATGGTAAAGATATAAGTTGTCAGTGTCCACTGTGAGGAACATAGTGAGCGCACACTATGTGAGACCACAGGCACGGTTCTTGTTAAGGCCAGAAGTGGCAGCCACATAAAATACTGGAGAGGCAAAGGCGAAGGATGGTGAGAATGGTCAAAAACAGCCCACAGACCACCTCCAAAGACCTCCAACATCAACTTGCTGCAGATGGTGTCACTGTGCATCGTTCAACAATTCAGCGCACTTTGCACAGGGAGAAGCTGTATGGGAGATGGGAAAGAAGCCTTTTCTGCACACACGCCACAAACGGAGTCGCTGTAGGTATGCAAACGCACATTTGGACAAGTCAGCTTCATTTTGGAATAAGGTGCTGTGGACTGATGAAACAAAGATTGAGTTATTTGGCGTTCCAACACAGCGTTCCAAGAAAAACACTTGCTACCCACAGTAAAATTTGGTGGAGGTTCCATCATGCTGTGGGGCGCTTTGGCCGGTGCTGGTACTGGGAATCTGGTTAAAGTTGAGGGTCGCATGGATTCCACTCAATATCAGCAGATATTGAATAATGTTGAGGAATCAGTCACAAAGTTGAAAATACGCCGGGGCTGGATATTTCAACAAGAGAACGACCCAAAACACTGCTCAAAATCTACTCGGGCATTTATGCAGAGGAACAAGTCCAATGTTCTGGAATGGCCATCCCAGTCCCCAGACCTGAATATCATTGAACATCTGTGGGGTGATTTGAAGCGGGCTGTCCATGCTCGGCAACCATCAAACCTAACTGAACTGGAGATGTTTTGTAAGGAGAAATGGTCCAAAATACATTCATCCAGAATCCAGACACTCATTACAGGCTATAGGAAGCGTCTAGAGCAGTGATGGCGGACCTTGGCACCCCAGATGTTTTGGAACTACATTTCCCATGATGCTCAACTACATTGCAGCGTGCATGAGCATCATGGAAAATGTAGTTCAAAAACATCTGGGGTGCCAAGGTTAGCCATCACTGGTCTAGAGGCTGTTATTTCTGCTAAAGGAGGCTCTACTAAATATTGATGTGATTTTTCTGTTGAGGTGCCAAAACTTATCCACCTGTCTAATTTCGTTTTGATGCATATTGTGCATTTTCTGTTAATCCAATAACCTCATTTCACTACTGAAATATTACTGCGTCCTTCAGTTATTTGATAGATCAAAATGAAATTGCTGATCCAAACACCCAAATACTTATAAATGACAATCATGGAAATTGTCAGGGGTTCCTAAACTTTTGCATACAACTGTAGATCAATTTTCTGGTTTCAGTGCTCTCACATTCATGCAACACTGCACCCATATGAAATTTTTGTCCTTTTTTTCACCTAAATAGAGCTTTCTTTTGGTGGTATTTAATCACTACTGGGTTTTTTATTTTTTGCGCTATACATGAAAAAAGACTGGAAAAAAAGCATTTTTCTTCGTTTCTGTTATAAATTTTGCAAATTAGTAATTTCTCTTCATAAATTTTGGCCAAAACCAATACTGCAACATTCTTTGGTAAAAATAACCCAAATCAGTGTACATTATCTGGTCTTTGTGTAAGTTATAGGGTCTACAAGCTATGGTGCCAATCATTGAAAATTGATCACACCTGATGTATTGACGGCCTATCTCATTTCTTGAGGCTGTATTCACACCTGAGCATGTCGTTTTCAGGCAGAAAGTCGTGCAATTGTTCCTGCGATTTTGTACAGGTCAAAAGGCCTCCAATGTAAAAAGCAAAAAAACGCCCAAATTTTCCTGAAATAATACCTCCAGAACTTGTTTGAGCTTCAGACATTTTCAGGCTTTTGGCTTCAGGCGTTTTTGAGTGGAGATGTAAATCATCTCCATAGAGAATCATTGATTTTTTTCCCCTCCAGCGTTTTGTAGCTTCAGGCTTCAAGCTACAAAACGCTGAGGTGTGAATGGGGCCTAAGGGCTCTTTCACACATGCATTCAGGTCCGTCTGTCAGTTTTTCGGGCTGACCTGAATGGACGCTCCATTAACCTCTATAGATCGACGGATGTCAGCAGTGACATGTCCGCTGACATCAGATCCGCTAAATCCAGACAGATGGTAACCCTATTTTCCATCCGTCTGGCGGTTCGGATGAAAACGGACAGGCGGATCCATTTTTCATCCAATCCCCCATAGAGGAGAGCGGGGCTCTAACAGGTCCATCTCTGCACAGTAAGCAGAGACGGACCTGTCATCCTCCTGCTCAGCGGGGATCAACGGATTGATCCCCGCTGAGCAAGCGAAGCCCGTCAAAACAGATGGGCATGTGTGAAAGAGCCCTAACAACCCAGGAAAGTACAAATAGTAGACAGTCCAAGGTATTTAGTAAGCGGCATGGTGAGTTTTTTGAAGTCGTAATTTTTTTCCCACAATTTTTTGCAAAATTAAGATTTTTTTTTTTTGTTTTGTTTTTTTTCACAAAATTGTCATATTAAAAGGTTATTTCTCACACCCAGCATATGCATACCACAAATTACACCCCAAAATACATTCTACTACTCCTTCTGAGTATGGTGATACCACATGTGTGAGACTTTTACACAGCCTGGCCACATACAGAGGCTCAACATGCAGGGAGCATCGTCAGGCGTTCTGGGAACATAAATTACACATCTAATTTCCTGACTACCTCTTGCACTTTTGAATGTCCTGGAGCACCAGTACAATGGAAACACCCAAAACATGATCCCATTTTGGAAAGTAAACACCCCAATGTATAATCTATGAGGCATAATGAGTCTTTTGAACGGTTCATTTTTTTCCACAAGTTTTTGGAAAATGTGGAAAGAAAATGAAAACGCACCTTTTTTACACAAGGTTGTCAATTTATACAATATTTCAAACACACAGCATGTACATAGCAAAAATTACACCCCAAAATATATTCTGCTACTCCTTCTGAGTATGGCGATACCACATGTGAGACTTTTCCACAGCCTGGCCGCATACAGAGCCCCAACATGCAGGGAGCACTGTTGGGTGTTCCAGGGTCATACATTTCAAATCTAATTTGGCTTCCTATTATAAGCCATGGATGGGGATGGATGAGCCGTGGATGGGGATGGATGAGCCATGGGTGGGGATGGCTGAGCATGGATGGGGATGGCTGAGCCATGAATGTGGATGGATGAGCCGTGGATGGGGTTGGATGAGCCATGGATGGGGATGGATGAGCATGGATGGGGATGGCTGAGTATGGATGAGATGACTGAGCTTGGATGGGGATGGCTGAGCATGGATGGGGATGGCTGAGTATGGATGGGGATAGCTGAGCATGGATTGGATGGCTGAGTATGGATGGGGTGGCTGAGCATGAATGAGTATGGCTGAGCATGGATGGGATGAGTGCAGCAATGAGCACAGAGCAGCGCTGTGGCCACTACACATCCGGCCCACGGTGCTGTTGCACCCAATTTCTTCCCTCTTGTCTTGCACTATACCGATTGGTACAGAGAGGGGAGAGATAAACCGGGCATGCGCCGGCTTGTTTACAACTGATCAGATGGTAAAGGGCTGCTGTGATCGGCCCTTTACTGTGATGCGCCGGGTCCCCCGGACCCATCGGATATTCCCGGGTGCGCGCCCCAGGGGGTGCGCCTGGGAGGATGTTATAGTATGCCCTCCCATAATTATCCGACCACGCTGCAGCCGTTTTTCGGCTATGACCTGGTCGGCAAGTAGTTAAATAGGTAAGGGGGCAGAGCCACCTGGTGACGTCACCTGCTGGTACCACCCCCCTTGTTATGTCAACAACCAAACATGCACCGGTTGGTGATGTCACAAGGAGTTGAGGAGGGGAGAGGGCGCTTGCTCCCCCCCCCTTATTTGACCTGCCGGGCTGTGTGCTCAGATAAGTGTCTGGTATGGGCTTTGGAGGGGGGCCATGCTGTTTTTTTTTACATATTGGTGTAGGGTTCCCCTGAAAATCCATACCAGACCCAAAGGGCCTGGTATGGGTTGGGGAGGGGACTATTCACGGTACAGATGTGCCACTTTGCAGGCAGACTAGGGGGACCCTCCCAGGCACTATATTTAAAGGAATCTTTCATAGTAGCAGAGGTTACTGTGACACTGGCTTTAGAACCTCACTGTGTAGCAACAAATGACCTGTGTGTCACACTTCCTAGAAGCTGTATTGCATGACAGAAGTAGCTATGGTTGTAGGCAGGTAGATTTTCCAGCTGGGAAGGTTAGTATTAATTGTGTTTCTCAGTTCTTTTCTTGGTGGGCTGTCCCGGGGCCGACCTACTGGTTCTGTGTATTTTAAAAGGGACAGCAGTCCATATCCAAGAGGCTCAGGGCTTGAGGACTCATGTGCACACAAGATGCTGTTGGTCCCGCTGCCGGACTTCTTCCTGTTGGCCTGCTGGGATGGGCATTAAGGCACATCTGCCCTCAGGACCCTGCTACAGTCTGAAGGAGCTGCTGAGACTTGCAGACCAGCCTGAAGATACCAATCCTGCATACTACCATCATGGACTCTGCCAAGAATAGACTTTTTTCTGTGCAGGTACACTGGGGCAGCCACAAGCCTCAGTTAGAGAGTATGGGTATTAGGAAAAAACTGTGCTTTATGTTGAACAGTAATGTTAACTTAATTTCAGTAAAGCTTTTGAAACTTTGCCTTTGCCTGGTCTGAGGTTACTAAATAGATGTAATGCGTGTAACCAGCACATTTAATCTACTGCTCAGGTCACTAGGCACGTTGGGGTATGAAGATAACGGTATAAGAGTGTTACTAGCATTACCAAGGGTATCAAAGGACTCTCTAGCAGCCTGTCATTATGCGTGTTGATGTGACAGGTGGGATAGCCTCTTGCAGTAGGAGTTGTCGGTGCTCTCTCTGTGAGCAGAGTCGGCACCACAGAGGTCGTCAGCCTGTACACAGATATGAAGGAGAAAGTGTTGAGTGTCTGCATGGAGTCCGTGTTAGGTGCAGGGTGGGGCTCCATACTGTTACTCGTTCTGAGGTAGCGTTGATACGCTGAACAGGTGGAGAGGGCAAGAGCCCTGCGTGTCCCTCCTAAGCAACTGTAGTGACCGTAGCTCAAAAGAACCCACCCGGGGTAGGCCTCTCATGTCACCTTTGCTTGGTGCCCAACAAGGAGTAAAACACAGAGGACATGACAACGAACCACATGATACCTACCCCTTACAACATGGTGATTTTGTGTTATGCTCAAAACCAGTGGCTGCCAACTTACTAGGCAAAACAGGCCTCAGCTGCAACGGCTCCTGGCATCACCAAAGGGTAATGTTTAATATATGCAATGCTTCAGAGGACTGTCAGGGACTGCAGCCATGTTATCAGAAATGATGGTCAGAGACTGGGGCGTGCTACCGGTATGGTTGGAGAGACAGGCTACAGGTTTGGTTGCAGACTAAAGACATGCTACAGATTTGATTGGAGACTGAAGACATGCTACATGTTTTTGTTGCAAGCTGGAGACATGCTAAAGGTTTTGGTTGTAGACTGGAGACATGCTACAGGTTTGATTGAAGACTGGAGAAATACTAAAGGTTTTGGTTGGAGACTGGAGACATGCTACAGGTTTGATTGGAGACTGGAGACATGCTACATGTTTTGTTTGCAAGCTGGAGAGATGCTACAGGTTTTGGTTGCAAGCTGGAGACATGCTACAGGTTTTGGTTGGAGACTTGAAACATGGTACAGGTTTGGTTGTAAACTGGAAACATGCAACAGGTTTGGTTGGAGACTAGAGACATGCTACAGGTTTGGTTGAAGACTAGAGACATGCTACAGGTTTGGTTGGAGACTAGAGACATGCTACAGGTTTGGTTGGAGACTAGAGACATGCTACAGGTTTGGTTGGAGACTAGAGACATGCTACAGGTTTGGTTGGAAACTAGAGACATGCTACAGGTTTGGTTGCAGACTAGACTAGGGACATGCTACAGGTTTGGTTGCAGACTAGACTAGAGACGTGTTACAGGTTTTGTTGTAGACTAAAGACATGTTACAGGTTTGGTTGGAGACTGGAGACATGCTACAGGTTTTGGTTGGAGAATGGAAACCTGCTACAGGTTTTGGTTGCAGACTGGATACATGCTGCAAGTTTGGTTGGCAACTTGAGACATGCTACAGGTTTTTGTTGGAAACATGCTAAAGGTTTTGGTTCCCAGCATATTTTCACCTTTGTTCATTTGCCATGACTTGAGTCTTGCAAGATAGAGTTCAGTATTATGTGGTCACAGCTTCACATTAGGTTGTCCAGTTGTTCCTTATTCTTCATACCTGGCCTCGCTCTCTCCAAAAACCTGACTGTTGGCAATGTGAAAAATAACGTATTCAAATCCACATCCAGTGGAATTCCTTAGTTATGGGGGATAAAACCACATAGTTCAATTTCCTCCTTCCCCTGCATGCTTACATTGCCTGGGGCTAATGATAATCCCCTTGACCTCTTCATTTATTTTTACAGAATCTGCAGAACATTAACTTTTCCTTTGGGGCTGTCTCTGCTGACTGCCTTCTGAAAATACTATTAGGCCCTTATGCTGACTTTACAATTTAAATACAATTACTACTACTGGAAAAAAGATTTAGGTCCAGAAAACCAAAGTAAAGTTAAAAATCCCTATATCTATATCAAAGCACTAAAGAGGAGAAGTCAGCAATGGCAGTCTCCATATTCTCTTGTCTACCCATCGATTTGCTTGTGTCAAAAAAGAGTTAATATTCCTGGCATGCCGGAAATGCTAGCTGTCTCCTTGATTATGCTCTCAACCAAACTAGCAAACCATCCAATGGGTGGTGTCATAATGGATCACATGTGCAGCATCATGGCAGTTGCAGATTAAACAGAGACTAAGATGTCAGCTTCCTTAGCTGAAAACGATACGAGAGTATACAACCACTGTAGGACCCTTTCACATTGAAACGCCGCTAAAACAGCCGCTAAAGTGCTGGGAGTTTTTGCGGTGCTTTAGCGGCGCTTTTCGGGCACTAGTGGGGCACCTTTTTTAAGATCACGTGATAAAGTGTCCTTAAAAAAGAAAAAAAAAGACCCATTTTGTGGCGCTTTCAAAGTGCTTTTAAGGTGCTTCGGAAGCGCTGCCCATTCATTCCAGTGGGCATGGGCATTTTTTGGACTTTTTACAGCACTCCAAACATGCCCCAAAGATGCTGCTTTTTCTACCACCCCGCAAGCGCACCATCCCAGTGAGAAAGCACCCATTCAAATGAATGGAAGGCAGTTTTCAGGTACTTTTTAGCGCCTGAAAACCGTCTCAGTGTGAAAGGGGTCTTAAAGAGACACAAGCACCCATATGGCCATCTCAGTGATGGGTCAACCGTCTACAGTATCAACCTCAGGGCCACTCTCCTTTTCTTAGCGTGCCCGACTCTGAAGACCCCTCTAGATGGATAGGTCACAGTAAGAGATACAGCCCTCCAGCGTAGTTCCAGCACAAACTTAATTTGCCCGTCCCTTTTGTCTCTGCCTGTGGGGCACTTGCCCTTGCTGCTCTCTCTGTCTCTAGGTGTTATGGTCATTTTTACAACCTCAATCTCTCTGCAATCAGTATCAAAACCTTTATCCTTTCAGAGTACTCACAGTACCTTCAGTCCAGGTTTTTATTGCACAGTATGGGATCTACCAACACAGCATGCAGCATTGGTCTTCTAATCTACTTCTATGTCCATCCTGTACGTCTAATTTCTATGTTCAAATGTTCAATATTCTCTATACAATCTCCTTTAGAGTTACCAAAACTATGTAATAAGATGACCCCTTAAATAACCAATTCATTTTGTATCAAATCAGGAAAGTCTGTACACTATATATAATTGATGGTGGATCTGAAGAAGAATATACAGTCTTACCATATAGTGTATGGTATGGTAACCACTAATTGTTAGGATGCATATGTAGGCAGATGGAGAATGCAGTACATCCTTCCAACCTGTAGGGGGCATTGTGCCACTGCTGTGGGTAGAGAAGGATTTATTAAGGGATTTTTCCCCTTATGGATTCCATCAGTCTTCTTAGGGAATACAGAATAATTTATTAATCCCAAAGGGAAATTGGGAACAATGAACAGAACAAGATACAAAAATACAACAAAATTACCAATAACATCCATTAGCACCAAATAAATCAAGTTAAAACGACACTACGAATAAAACCATCCATACAATTAAAATACAACATAGAATAAAGAACACAAATCAAAATAACAGAAAATCCAACTACCAAATGCAAATAATACACCACTTTCTCTAACATTACCCCAAATAATAATTAACATAATACCTGTCTGACTGGATGCTGAAAGCTGTTGAGACCTCAGGGGGCCATCTTTGACACAGGAGACATGATTAAAGGGGTGCTTCACATCATTTGGGTGCACTTGGAGTGAGTGTGAGCATAAGGACAAAGCTAGGCACAGTAACTAGCGCAGGGTAAGTTTCCAAACCTGCAGGGACAGATTAGGGCCCTTTTGTTGTGCATCCTATATTCCAGTACCTGGAACAGGAACTCTGCTCAGCCTCATACAGCAGGGAACCGTACAATCAGTATACAGTGCAGTATTACCACCTGTGGTGGTTCCTCCCTAGTTGGGTACATTGTCTTAGGTCTCGCCTACACTTGGTCGTGCCAGCAGGATGGCGGATCCATCGTCCCCAGTGTCGGGAGTGGCAAGAGGGACAGTCTTGGTGCATTATGGAGCTGCACTAGCATTGATCCCAAAATTTAATGGCACAAATA
The DNA here is from genome assembly GCA_018402905.1 of Glandirana rugosa. Lineage (NCBI taxonomy): Eukaryota > Metazoa > Chordata > Amphibia > Anura > Ranidae > Glandirana > Glandirana rugosa. The sequence continues at coordinate 174,779 of BLSH010471351.1, forward strand.
TTCCCCTGACAAACTGGGACATCTGGAGAGTGCTGCATGTATGTTCCAGATCACTGCCTGATTTAGCTATTAATTACCTGGAAGGTGGAGCCCGTCAAGCTAAGTTGGCCATGCCCAAGAAGGTGCGGGACTCTAGAGCAGTCATAGTGACTCACTTAGAAGTTCTGTATGGTCACAATTCTTTACATGGAATGAAGAGGCAGGGGAGACTATTCCTCAATATGTAGGGACCATACAGGAGTTGTGGAACCGTCTGCAAAATAAAGAAGGGCATGGGTGTGCTACCATATTTAATCCTTATCAGTTGATCCGTGATCAATATACAACCAGGGTCTGATCTGCTCGGCTGAAATGGGCTTTGAAGGACCAAGCAAGGACTGAAATTGGAGTGAAATTTGCCACCGTCCTCCAAGAGTCTTTAGAACGCAATCGGGAGGATGAAAAAGCTTGGAAAAGAGCTGCCCAAAGAACTGTGAAATCTGTAACAGTGGACTACAAGACAGCTCCCTCTCCCTTGTCTGTGATAAAGAAGGCTATAGAAAAACTGAAAGATTTCATACCACCATTAGACAGGAAGGGGAAGATTTACTAAAACTGGTGCACACAGAATCTGGTGCAGTTGTGCATAGTAACCAAGGAGCTTCTAGGTTTTATTGTCAAAGCTTAAAAGAGAAGTATGGGATTTTTTTACATTTTTGAATCATACTTACCTAGGTGGATGCAGCATCGGTCCATTTAACCTGCTGGTCAACCCTGGTGACACATCCACTACACGGAAGGCAATCCAGGCACCCATACACCACCACGCTCTCGTGGCCACTGTTACATCATTGGTAGTCCCTGAGCAGGGGTTGGACAAGAGACCTTCCCTCTGCACATCAGACTCAGCTGTCAGGTACATGACAACGGCTCTCTGTTCTGCCCACCAGCTGGGCTGTAGAGGGGACGTGAGCAGCTGGCTCAGGCTCTCAGCAGGTCGATAAGAGCCTGAGCCGGGTGCTGGTCCAGGCATGTGGGCGTATCCGCACCTTGTTGTCGCAATCTTGCCCCAGCCTGGACTAGCTCTATGACATCAGCCGACAGCAAGCTTCAGACCCCTGTCTGCAGAAAACGGGGGTCACAGGGGTGCAGAACGATCTGCACTCATGTGATGCACAGGAGAAGTACAGCCAAACAAGCTTTGGTTGTATTTCTCTTTTCATTGAACAAGCTGAATTATAAGCTGATTACTATTCACATCTGCATCAGATTCTGTGTGCACCCGTTTTCATAAAACTCCCCCCGAAGTGACAGCTGTTAAACAGGAAGCCAACGAGTCACCGCATGGAAATAGTTCTTGTCAAAGAAGCCACGGCATGGATCAGAGCTGTTGGCATTGTGGCCACACTGCTCATTTTGCTCAGGATTGCAGTCAAGAGAGAGAGGTCTATGCCTCAAAAACGTCCATTCTTGAAACAAAAGAATTGTGGGGTAAGGGGAGCAAGGTGCAGGAAGTATTTTGTCCACTCCCCGACTTGGAGCTAAGGTGGCAGTCAATGAATGATAGGTCAGTGTCCTGTGTGATAGATGCTGGTTCCGGGGTTACTATGGTGGACTATGCCTTTTGATTAACAATATTAAAAACAGTATCAGAGACTTTGGAATATTTTCAAAAAGTGTTGGAGGCTGCCAATAAGTTACCTTTCCCTGTGGTAGCGGGTCACCTGGATGATAGTTCAGTGTTTGATCAAATCGGAGTGGTGGTGACCCCTGGCCCTGCCTCTCCAGAGGCCCATGTTGTTTTAGTCATTAATGTGCTACAGGAATTTATTATACTTTAAATTACGCCGGACAACTCTTTGAGATCAAAGCAGTATTCTGATACTTGGTGGGAACGGAATCAGAATTTAAAGGAGAAGTACAGTCAAAGATCATTTGGCTGTACTTCTCCTGTGGATCACGCCACAGAGCCAGTCCAGGCATGGGAAAGATCACGACCATATGGTCGGGATCCGCCCACATGCCGGGACAGACAACCAGCTGAGCCACTGAGAGTCTGATAATGCTGCTCCTGCCCCCTCAACAGCCCAGTGTTCCAGTGAACACGGGGGGGGGGGGGGGGCA
>BLSH010471351.1:176891-196294 GCA_018402905.1 Glandirana rugosa
GGGGGGGGGGGGGGGGGCAGAGCAGAGAGCGGTGACTGACAGTCACCAGCTCTCTGCTCACAGAGCTGTGATAACTGAGTGATTGGCAGTGTTAAAGCCAGCGGGGGACCGATGTTGCATCCAGCTAGGTAAGTAGTGTATAATTCGGCAAATAGACGGATTCCCATACTTGTCTTATAAATGCTGGAATCGCTCCTGGAATGCAAGCAAGAAGCTCTGTGACAAATGCAGTCCTCAAATGTGCTACCCTTGCAACTGATGCCTGGGTATGCAATGTAGAAAAGAAGGAGCAAAGTATGGAAAAGCAACAATCACAACCAACAAGGATCCATGGGCATTTCACCTAGACAGTACAAAGCAGTTGCAGAAAGACATTTTGGCCCTTTCCTATCAATCTTTGTGCAGAGTGCATTACCACTGGTAATTACCAGTGCAACAACAGCAATCACCCTCTCCCGCACCGGAAACAGCCAATATTTTCTTCAGTTGCAACAGATTGGAACATACCTCTAAGGAAAACCCTATGGGAAGCAAACTGCTTGCCAAATAGGAGTCAAGCCAAGATTTAAATGGACTGAAGCCTTCCTTTGAACAAATAGTGTACAATGTAGTGTCTATGGAGTAAGGTGGACTTGGCAAGCCCTTGCACCGAGGTCTGCTCTGGCCTGGTGTGTTCAGTGCAGACTATTTTCCAGTTGAAGAGGTTACCAATGAGGGTTCAGGAGAAATTGCCTCTGGTGCCTTCCTCCTTTTCCTTTAGTAAAGGCCTTCTCCGGCAGGCCCAATGACTCCATTGCCTGATGAAAGAGTGCGCCTGCTTTCCACGTCGCAGGCTTTGTATACTCTGAAACACGTCGCATACCAGTGACGTGGGACGCTGTGCGCGCTGGCTCCGGGACATTTCCAGCCATTTCAACTGCCACGAAGGGGATTCTACTGATTGTACAGAACGACTGCAGGCGGTCGCCCCGATCGATGGGCCTTCTCCCTCGGACCACAGCACACACAGAGACCCGCAGGACTTCAGAACTACACTGCTATTTCACCATGTCTACGGACATGCTTTTTAACTACTTCAAATCTGTGAGTGTAACCACCCTGTGCTTTACCCTGATTGTAATAAAATTTCTGCATTTAGAGGCGCCTTCTCTCTTTCTTGTATTCTCCAGCAGGCCCTGACCCTCCTGTAAAAAATAGACAGAAGTGCTGCACAGAGAAGAGCGGGGATTTGAAATCCCTGGGACACTGAAGCAGATGTGGATGTGCTAACAGCTCAGCAAGCCCAGAGGTAAGTACAGCATGGACTGGGGGACTGGGGAGGTTGTCCAGTGTTAGTTCACCTTTACATTTTTTCTGTAAAGGTGAATTAAATCTTTAAGGCAGTGTTCTCCACATTACTGCCCAGGGGCTGGATGTGGCCTTTTGCTTGCCTTTATCCAGCTCTTGGGGTACTATTCCTCATGCTGACACCAACAATGGGTCATAATTCCCGTTACAGACATCAACAATGGAACACTATTTCTTCCTTTGACAATGACAGGGCATTATTCCTCCCACTAACACTCACAACGGGGCACTATTTCTTCTACTGAGGCCAATGACGGGGCATCAGTCTTTTCACTGACACCAATGATGGGGCACTATTCCTCTCACCGACTCCAACAATGGGGCACTATTTCTCCCATTGACACCAAGGATAGGGCACTATTCCTCCCACCGACATCAGCAATTAGGCAAAATTCCTTCCACTGACACCAACAATAGGGCACTATTCCACCTAATGACACCAACAATTAGACACTATTCCTCGCACTGATGCAAACCACTATTCCTCCCATTGACACCAACGAATAGGCACTTTTCCTTCGACTGACACCAATGACGGGACACTATTCTTCCCACTGACAAGAGCAATGGGGCACTATTCTTCCCACTAATGCCAAAGATGCACTGTTTACTCTTACTGATGCCCAGACAATTTCAACTCTCAATGGCCACAGTCCAACCCCTCTAAAGTCTGAAGGACATTAAACTGTCCGTTTGTTTAGAAAGTTTGGAGACTCCTGCTTTAAGGGAATTGTTCACTTATGGGCTCCATCAGTTTTCTTAGGGAAGACAGCTGTCTGATTGGATGATGAAATCTATCAAGACCTCAGGCGGACATTTTTGAAGGGGAAAACATGATAAAGGGATGAGCCACATCACTTGGAAGCTCTAAGAGGGAGTGTGAGGATAACGATAGAGACCCCACTGGCTAGGGATACTAACTAGTATAGGGAGAGGTTCCAGATGAGCAGGGAAAGATTAGGGTCCTTTTGCTGTGTAACCTAAACAGTATTCTGATACCTGGAACAAGAACTCTAATCAGCCTCATATGAAAGGGAACCGCAGAATGGGTTTATAGTGCAGTACTACCACCTCTAAAGCAGAAGCACTCCTCCGACACCTACAATCCCCTGGCAAAAAGTATGGAATCAGCACTCTTGGAAAATGTTGATTCAATTGATTAATTGTGTATAAAAAAAAAAAAAACTAATCACAGACATGCCTCAGAACTATTTTAATTGGACATTCCAACCTTCTGGCTTTAAGAAACACTTAAAAAAAAACTGTAGTCAATTGCAACTGTTTTCACAGATCAAGCACAGGAAAAAAATATGGAATCGCTCAATTCTGAGGAAAATATTATGGCATCATGAACAAAAAACACTACAGTACACCATGAGTACTTTGTTGCACCACGACTGGATTTTATAACAGCTTGAATTCTCTGAGGCATGGATTTAACTATCAACAAACAGTATAATTAAAGTAGGGTTGTGCCAACCCCAAAGAATGAAATGGGACCTTAATGGTGCCGGTCATACCCCACCTCTGGTAAAATATATCTAGACACAATTGTCCATATAAAAACACATTTATTAATTAATGCATCTTAAAAATATGCCCACATAGGCTATTCATAGCAAAACAAGATCAACATAGAAACCCCATACAAACAAAGTAGATACACATTCAAGCAGATGTATAACATCCCCCTTCATGTGTCATATGATACATTCAATACCTGGTAGAAGCCTAGTAGATGGTATAGGGTTGGAGCACAGGATGTGAATAATGCTGGGTCCTTTCCCAACGTGTTTCGCTTTATAAGGCTTCCTCAGGGGAAACAAGAACAAAGTTGGGGTATGTGATCCCTTATTGCGCAAAACACAGAGATAGCTACTTCCACGCGGTAGGAAGCAAAAATGGGCTGGGTTCTCCAATAAGATCCTATATAGGCTTTATATTGCAAATGGTTTTTAGGCCAACCAAGTTCCAAGCCTTATAGGCAAGTACTAGATACATTCACATGGTGACCACAGAGCTGGAAAGAAGGAAAAGACGGTGTCAGGAGATACGGTGGGGCTTTGTTGATTGACCACCGTCTCTGCAGAGACTTTTCAATGCTGGGGGAAAGTCAGCGCTCCTTGGATTGGGGAAATCATTTGTCCCATTGAGTACAAGGGACATCCCCTTCCCTGACGGTGGTCAACCAACAAAACCCCACCAGTCGGGAACACAGCGGTTCGCCCCAGTGTTTAGGTATACAGATAGACAGTTTAAAGAGACTTTGCATCTCTTTGGGGTTTCTTTCTTGGGATGCCAAGCTGTGGCACGTCTCCCCGTGTGGATGCACGTATCTCCTGACGCCTTCTTTTCCTTCTTTCCGGCTCTGTAGCCACCATGTGAATGTATCTAGTACTTGCGTATAAGGCTTTGAACTTGGTTGGCCTAAAAACCATTTGCAATATAAAGCCTATATAGGATCTTATTGGAGACCCCAGCCCATTTTTGCTCCCTACCGTGTGGACGAAGCTATCTCTGTGTTTTGCGCAATAAGGGATCACATACCCCAACTTTGTTCCCCCTGAGGAAGCCTTATAAGGCAAAACACGTTGGGAAGGACCTAGCATTATTCACATCCTGTGCTCCCACCCTATACCATCTACTAGGTTTCTACCGGGTATTGAATGTATCATATGACAGATCAAGGGGGAGGTTATACATCTGCTTGGATGTGTATCTACTTTGTTTGTATGGGGTTTCTATGTTGATCTTGTTTTTCTATGAATAGCCTATGTGGGCATATATTTAAGATGTATTAATAAATGTGTTTTTATATGGACAATTGTGTCTGAATATATTTTTCCAGAGGTGGGGTATGACCGGCACCATTAAAGTCCCATTTCATTCTATGGGGTTTGTACAACCCTACTTTAATTCTCTCACATCACTAGGGATGGGATGTCAGCTTTAAGTATTAGCCTTTGTTCTATTTATATCGACAAACAGTATTCTTCATCAATCCAGCTCCAACTTTCTCTTATTGCAGTTGCCAGATCAGCTTTGCAGGTTGGAGCCTTATCATGGACCATTTTCTTTCATTTCCACCATAGATTTTCAATTGGATTGAGGTCTGGACTATTTGCAGGCCATGCCATTGACATTATATGTCTTTCTTGAAGGAAGGTTTTCACAGCTTTTGCCCTATAGCAAGATACATTATCATCCAAATGATGTTATCATCACCAAACATCCTTTCAATTGATGGAATAAGAAAAGTGTCCAAAACCTCAATATAAACTTGTGCATTTATTGAATATTTAATGACTGTCATCTCCCCCGTACCCTTTCTTGACATGCAACCCCATATCATCAATGATTGTGGAAATTTGCATCTTTTCTTCAGGCAGGCATCTTCATACATTTTATGGGAACGGCACCAAACAAAAGTTCCAGCATCATCCCCTGCCCAATGAAGATTCATGATTCATTACTAAATATCGCTTCCATCCAGTCATCCACAGTCCATGATTGCTTTCCTTTAGCCCGCTGTAACCATGTTTTTTTTCTGTTTAGGTGTTATTGATGGTTTTCATTTGGTTTTTCTCTGTGCAAATCGCATTTCCTTTAGGCAATGTCTTACAGACATTGGCTCCAGTTACTGACCATTTGTTCCTCATTTGTTTTGTTGTGCATTTTCGGTTTTCAAGGCGTATTGCTTTAAGTTTTCTATCTTCGCACTTTGATGTCTTCCTTGGTCTAACAGTATGCTTCCCTTTAACAACCTTCCCATTTAATTTGTTCTTGGTCCAGATTTTAGACACAGCTGACTGGGAACAGCCAACATCTTTTGCAACATTTCGTGATGATTTTACCTTCTTGATGAAGTTTTATAATCCTCTCCTTTGTTTCAACTGTTGAGCCATGATTTATGTCAATCAGGTTGGTGCAACAGCTCACCAAGCGCACTTTTTTAACTGCAAACGTTTGTTTTAGAACTGCAAAGTACATAGTGATTCCATAATATTTTCCTTGAAATTGAGTGATTCCATATTTGCAGTTGCAATTGGCTACGGTTTCCTTTTTTTTTTTTTAAGTGTTTCTTAAAGCCAGAAGGTTGTAATGTTAAATGAAAATAGTTTTGAGGCATGTCTGTGTTTTGTTTCTTTCTTTCTACACAATGAAACAATTGAATGAACATTTTCCAAGAGTGGTGACTTCATACTTTTTGCCAGGGGTTGTATGACTGTCACTGAATACTGAGCTGGATAATCTGCAGCTGTTCTGTTATTACTCTCTCATCATTAAATTATTACCACGGTGATCTCTGAGACTGTGTGGTGTTTCCTCTACATGTAGCTTAGCAACGCGCCTTTTAAATGCCATGCTTTCTTCGGTTAACAAAGGATTAGGTGTCCTTCTGAGACGTGATGAGAGTGATGGCGATCCTCTTATCCTTTGACCTTTCAGGATGTACAATGATATCCAGCAGAAGAAATATTCAGATCAATCATCTCCAACATTCTCAGCAACTGGATCAGATGTTCATTAATATTAAAATTACAAGATACTGAGTCTCTGCTCGGAAATTAGCACATCACTGCCGGAAAGAGCTGTATACTGCACATCTAAGGATAATGAGCTGACATAATCCCTGAAAAATATTGTCTATGGAGCGCCAGCATCATTACACACCTGTAGCACCCATTTCTCCTACGTTCACTGACAGACGCAGCTCTTCATGACATGTGGGTTTATGCTTGTCCTACTAGGAGTTAACTAGGCAGGGAAAGAGCAGTTGGCCCCTCCCACGGGGGGCCGTCCCCCCTTCCCACATAAACCCTCCACCTAGCATAGCTCCTCAGTTTCAATGCCTAGTTTGCAAGGAGTTGACCTGGTTCCCTTAGGGGATTTTGCGGTCCGGATTGTGACCGTTTTGTTTTATTTTTTTTCTTTTATTTTTCTTTCACTCTGCTATCAAGCATGAAGTCTGCTATCAAGAAGCCGGCCGACCGATGCGAGCCAGTCCCGTGGTATGGGGACCCGCCGCATCGTGCCCGTTCCGTGCGGGCGGCCTGGGGGTTTTTATCCCACATGCGCCCAGGTCCCGGACTGGTCCGGTTCGGGCGCTTTTCTTGGCCGGCAGCATACCGTCCAAACAGGGGCGGAAGGTCTGCGAACAGGTGGCTACCCGCTATGCCCGACAGGAGTGGTGAGTGAGGGTTACCCCCTCCCCCCGTTTTTGGGTGTGGAGGGGGTGCCAACGGGTGTCCCGGCACTTTTCTGGGTAGCCACTGGTTGTGGGCTCCTGGGGTCCTTCCTACCCCCCCCTTCCCCCCGCACAGCACCCGATCGTTGGCTCCACGTTTTGGAGATTTTCGCGCCATGCGGCGATCCGCCGCCATTTTACGGTGGAGCGCCGCCATTTTTCCGCGGGTGCGGACATGTTTAGCCTATGGAGCTTTCCCTCTAGTGCTCAGAGTGGCCATTTTGCGGTAGCACACGTCCCCTGCAGGTGGTTTTGGCCTCTAGTGTATGACCTCGGTGGCCATATTGGAGTCCCTGCTGGCTGTGAAAAACGTGCTGCAAAAGTTTTTTGCTTTCTCTGTGGAACGGTGTGTGCTCCTGGCGGTGCAGCTCTTCTGACGGTCCTCAGGACACTGGCAGCAACAGCAAGTATAGCTGGGCTCTCCTGTGGGTGCTGGTGGCGGCGGGTGCAGTCCTCCTGGGTAACACCTGGCATTCTGTGGGGCGGTGGTGTGCGGCTGTGTGGGGCTGCCTCAAGCAAGTGTCTCTTTCTGCATTTACTGAGGGTTATTTTCGGGGAAAAACGATGGTAGATTACCCTGCCGTGCCTGCTGAGGAAGAGTCAGCAACTGCGCAATCTGCGCAAGGGGCTTTTTTGGACCAGCTGCGGGCGGTCTTTAGTGAATATCTCCCCGGGCAGATGTCGACCACAAGGTCCCTAGGAAGCGTCCTCTACCCCCTTGTTCATCTGGGGAGGACTCTGATCCAGAGATGGCTTCGGGGGTCACAGGGACCCCAGTAGACCTATCTGACGGTGAGCTGGAACCCTCGGAAGGAGAGGGGTCCCAGGTGGCAGCAGCTGCGCACGAAAAGGCGCTAGTATCCGCCATTATCACTGGAATTCGCACTACTCTGCGATTGAGCCAGGATGGCGAATCGCAGACGTCTACGTATGTGTGCGGGTCCGCCCGGCCCCCTAGGGCCTCTAGGGCTTATCCCTATGATCAGTTTTTTGATCATTTGATCTACCGTGAATGGCAGCGTCCGCAGCATTCCTTTTCGCTGTCAAAACGTTTTGCCATCCGCTATCCCTTTGAGGATAGTTTTCTGAAGAAGTGGGAGCCACCTGCAGTGGACCCACCGATAGCTCGTCTGAATAAGGCGACTACCATCCCTCTGGAAGGGGATCCGGCCGATAGGCGGACAGAGGCGGTGTTAAAAGCACTGGTAGTAGGCTCAGCTCTGAGACCGGCCCTAGCGTCTGTCATGGCGGCGCAACACCTATCTGAACGTATGGCGGAGCTCCAGAATGATCTGGACTGCGGTTGCCTGATGAATGCGCCGCAGAGAGCTGACTTTTTATATCAGGGTATCAAGTACCTCTGTGACGCATCTCTGGACCTACTCCCTATGCTGTCCAGAATGGCTGTTTTTGCAATCATTCTTAGACAGGTTCTTTGGTTACGCTCATGGTCCAGGGATCACGCGTCCAAAAAAGCCCTTGCGGATCTCCCTTTTCAGAGTGGCTGTCTCTTCGGCCCCCAACTGGATGAGATCATAAAGGATTTCACTGGTGGAAAGAGTACTTTCCTCCCGGAGCCCCGGAGGCGTGAGTTCCACCGTAGACAGGGGCCTCCTACCTCGGGTCAGAAGAGGTTTTTTTGCACCTCTGGCGCAGCGGGAAAAGGGACCCAATCCGGTAAGGCTGTTGCAGGGGCCGGTAAGTGGCAGTGGCAGTGAAAAACTGAAAAGGCGCAGTACAAGCCCTCCTCCGCCTGATGGGCTGCCCCCACCCGGGCTTCGGGTGGGGGGACGTCTTCTGGGGTTCGCAGACTGGTGAATTGCTTGCATTTCTGACCGGTGGGTCCAGGAAGTAGTGTCCACCGGGTACAGGATAGAGTTCAACACTCTACCCCCAGACAGGTTCTTCCCATCGAACTTAGGGCTCCCGCAGGGACGCCGGGAGGCCCTCTTCGGGGCTGTCCAAGCACTCTCAGATCAAGGGGTGATCGTGCCAGTGCCTCCAGCGGAGAGGTTTCGAGGTTTTTACTCAAACCTGTTTGTGGTCTCCAAAAGGGGGGGGGGTCCGGGCCAGTTCTGGACCTGAAGGCCCTGAACCGATATGTAAGGCGTGAAAATTCCAGATGGAATTGATTTGCTCGGTTGTGGCGGCCCTCCATCAGAGGGAATTCCTGGCGTCTCTGGACATCAGAGATGCGTATCTCCATGTTCCCATTTGTCCACGGCATCAGCGTTTCCTTCGCTTTGCAGTGGGGGACCTCCATTATCAATTTGTGGCACTCTCTTTCGGTCTAGCCTCAGCCCCTCGAGTTTTCACCAAACTGGTGGCCCCAGTTCTGGCGTTACTGCGACAGAGAGGCATTGCGGTGGTAGCATACCTCGACGACCTGCCCCTGAGAGCGGAGTCCGCCTCGGCTCTGGGGGAGAATGTAAGAATCACCATGGCCTCGCTGCAGGACTTTGGCTGGTTGATCAACCTGCAAAAGTCAACGGTATCTCCGTCCCGTCACCTGGAGTATCTGGGTCTGATTCTGGACACAGAGCAGGTGAAGGTTTTTCTTCCTCCGGCCAAGTTGCTATCTCTGCAGTCGGCGGTGCGAATCCTCCTGTCACGCCGACGGTCTTCATTACGATTCTGTATGCGGGTGCTGGGGCTCATGGTCTCAACTTTCGAGGCGATACCTTTCGCCCAAAGCCACACTCCCCTTCTCCAGCGAGCAATTCTGTCCTTGGACCTTCTGATCCGCCTGAACTCCCAGACCAGGGGCTCTCTGATCTGGTGGCTTCGGGACTCGGCGTTGACTCAGGGGAAGTCGTTCCTGCCCCTTCAGTTGGTGATCATCACCACGGATGCCAGCCTTTCAGGCTGGGGCGGGATCCTGGGGCAGCTATCTGCCCAGGGCCGTTGGTCTGCGCAGGAAGCACGGCTCCCGATCAATGTGCTGGAGCTAAGAGCGATCAGGTTATGTCTATCTCACTGGACAGTGAGGTTGCAAGGTCGTCCGATTCATATTCAGTCAGACAATGCCACAGCAGTGGCATATGTGAACCATCAGGGTGGAACGAGGAGTTCAGCAGCTGCGACAGAGGCAGCTCTGATCCTGTGTTGGGCGGAACGTCACGCTCCGGCAATCTCCGCCATTTACATTGCAGGCGTGGAAAACTGGCAGCCGGACTTTCTCAGTCGCCAGACGCTGAATCAGGGAGAGTGGTCTCTCCATCCAGAGGTGTTTACCCAGATTTGCCGCAGATGGGGGACTCCGGATGTGGATCTCATGGCGTCTTGGTTCAATCACAAAGTGAGGAACTTTGTGTCCAGAACGAGGGATCCGTTGGCAGTGGCCACGGACGCTCTGGTGGCCCCCTGGGGCCCTTATCGCCTTCTGTACACCTTCCCTCCAATAAAACTTCTACTGCGGTTGATACGCAGGGTAGTAGCGGAGGGAATTCCAATAATCCTGGTGGCTCCAGATTGGCCTCGGCGCACGTGGTACGCCGAAGTGGTGCAAATGGTGGTGGACGTTCCCTGGCGGCTCCTGCTGCGAGATGATCTACTGTCTCAGGGGCCCATCTTGCACCCTGCTTTACCCTCGCTGGCTTTGATGGCCTGGCTATTGAGTCCCAGGTGCTGAGGGACAGGGGGGTCGCTGACTCTGTGATCCATACCTTGCTAAAAGCTCGCAAGTGTACTTCTCGCAAAATATATCACCGCACCTGGAAGGCTTACATAGCTTGGTGTGAGGCGGAGGGTCATAACCCTCGCTCTTATGTGGTGTCCAGGGTCCTGACTTTTTTGCAGCAAGGCCTGAACAAAAAACTGGCTTTGAGTACTCTGAAGGGCCAGATATCGGCTCTGGTGATTCTTTTTCAAAGACCCTTGGCTTCGCACTCGTTGATTCGTACCTTTGTACAAGGTGTGCGACATGTGGCGCCTCGGGTGAGGTCTCCGATGGCTCCATGGGATTTGAATTTGGTGCTTTCTGTGCTTCAGAAACCGCCATATGAAAAAATCAGGGAGATTTCCTTACAACTGCTGTCGCAGAAGGTGGCCTTTTTGGTGGCCATCACATCTGCCAGATGGGTGTCTGAGTTGGCGGCACTGTCGTGCAAGTCTCCTTATCTAGTCCTGCACAAGGACAAGGCGGTCTTGCGACCTTCTCCCTCGTTCCTTCCGAAGGTGGTTTCTTCCTTCCACATTAACGAAGATATTGTTCTTCCTTCATTGTGCCCTCGTCCATCACACCCTAAGGAATTTGATTTGCATTCCTTGGACGTCGTAAGGGCCTTAATAGTGTATTTGGGTGCTACTGCTTCCTTTCGGAAGTCTGATTCTTTGTTTGTACTGACGGAGGGTCCGCGCAAAGGTTTGGCGGCCTCGTCAGCTAATGTCTCCCGTTGAATTAGACAGACCGTGACCCATGCATATTCTATTCGGGGCAAAGTCCCCCCTTTTCCGGTCAAGGCTCATTCTACCTGGGCTGTTAGCACTTCCTGGGCTTTCAGACACCATGTTAGGAAAAAGGAACAAATTTGCTGTTTTTGACGTTTTCCGCGGTGGCGCGCGCTCCCGTGCCGGAAACGGCGCCAAACGGGCCTATTTAAACCTGGAGGCCCTGGAGACAAGTGCTGCTCGTTCTACAGCGTTCCCGACCTGTGAGCCCCAGCCTCTGATACCTGTTCCTGCGTTGTTCTGCCTCCTGTTTGACCCGGCTTGTCCCGACCTGTTGTTTGCTTCCTGCTCCGACCCCGGCTACCCACGACCATCCGATTGTCTGCTCCTGTGTACCTTTGCTGCCCGCCCGTGTAACGAACCTTGCTTGGACTCTGACTACTCTTTTGCCTGATCCTTTGTACCTTCCTGCCTGCCCGTTGCCAACCCAGCCTGAACGACCATCCGTCTACCTGCACGCCTCCTGGAGCTTCGCTGCATCATCGGTGATCCTCCAGCCCTCGTGCCATCCCGCACTCTTGGGCCTCTGTCCCCACTACCAGGGGTCCTTGAATCGGGTGCGCAAGAGCGGTTGTTCCCTGCACAAGACAGACTCCACCGTCAGGTACGTGACACACCAGGCCTCGGTGTCACAGGTGTGCAAGGAGGCCACTTGGGCCTCGGTACACACTTTCACTAAGTTTTATAAGATTGATGTGTTAGCATCTTTGGATGCTGCATTTGGCCGCAAAGTATTACAGGCGGCAGTGTAGGCGCGTCTGACGCCTCCTTAGAGGTTCTGTTGGGTACAGTTGTTAGCGTTTACCCACCGCTCTTTTGACACAGCTTTGGGACACCCCCACATGTCATGAAGAGCTGCGTCTGTCAGTGAACGTAGGAGAAAAAGGGATTTTTATTAAAACTTACCGTAAAATTATTTTCTATGAGTTCACTGACAGACGCAGCACCCACCCCTCTGCGCTCTGTTTCGGTACGGCTTGTGTACAAACTGAAGAGCTATGCTAGGTGGAGGGTTTATGTGGGAAGGGGGGACGGCCCCCGTGGGAGGAGCCAGCTGCTCTTTCCCTGCCTAGTTAACTCCTAGTAGGACCAGCATAAACCCACATGTCATGAAGAGCTGCGTCTGTCAGTGAACTCAGAGAAAAGGATTTTACGGTAAGTTATAATAAAATCCCTTTTTCACAGTTATGATAATGATAGTAAAGCAATACCATGCAAATTATTTTTTTTTTAAAAGACAGCTCTTGTATTATGCGATGCATCATAAATGCAAACAGCTTGTGCCCAGGGATGATCATCTGTTCCTAATTACAGGTAATCCATATGGCTACAACTATATAGGCCCTACAGACTTTTAAATGGAAACACCTAAAAGGCATGCGTAATTGCATTTTTCAAGTGTTTAGCCCATTAAAGTCTATGGAGCCAACTCACCTTCAGTATCTCTGCCCTGTACTTATTTCGTCATCAGTATTAGTAATTTCCTCATTAAAAAACATGGTTGGCGGAATATACCGTATATACTCGGGTATAAGTCAAAAAAGACCCCCCTCGACTTATACCCGAGTCAGTGCCTGTGGGTGATCAGTAGTTTCACATTAAACAGAGCTGTGCTGCTTCTAAGAGCCGTTCTGTGCTTTGTAAGTGTGACTAATCACATTGGAATGCAGAGAATGCTGAGAGAGGTGTCAGATTCTCAGCTTGATGTCGGCAGGTGGGCGGGACAAGCTGATGTTAGCTGTTCAGTCCCGCCCACCTCCTGATCTCAGTGAAGAGCTGCAGCTCTCTCTCAGCATTCTCTGCATTCCAATGTGTTTAGTCACAGTTACACAGCACAGAACGGCTCTTAGAAGCAGCACAGCTCTGTTTAACCACTTCCCGACCGCCGTATGCAGAATGACGGCCGGGAAGTGGCTCAGTTATCCTGACTGGACGTCATATGACGTCTTCAGGATAACAAGCCGCCGCACGCCCGGGGGGGCGCGCATCGCGGCGATCGGTGGTGTGGGAGGTCAGTCTGACCCCCTGCAATGCCGATCTCGGTAAAGTGCTTCGATCCGAAGCACTTTACCATGTGACCAGCCGTGACCAATCACGGCTGGTCACAGTGTAATACAGGAAAGCCGTTTATCGGCTTTCCTGTACTCAGGTCTGCAGACCTGATGAGGGGAGAGCCGATCGACTGCATCCCTGACAGGGAGGGTTTGTGCTGATGATTTATCAGCACAGCCCTCCCTCGGATCACCACCCTAGACCACCAGGGAGCCTGCCCAGGGACCACCAGGGATGTGCCCACCCAGGACCACCAGGGAGCCGACCACCAGCCGATCAGGGACCACCAGGGAGCCGACCAGGGACCACCAGGGAGACCCCCCTAGACCACCAGGTAAGTGACATACTGCTCAGTGCCACCTTCACTCAGTGCCACCTTCAGATGCCACCCTAGACCACCAGGGAATGAGCCCCTATCAATGTATATGCCCACCAGTGCCCCTATCAGTGCCCACCAGTGCCCCTATCAATGCATGCCAGTGCCACATATCAGTGCCCACCATTGCCACCTACCAGTGTCCACCTATCAGTGCCCATCAGTGCCACCTATTAGTGCCCAGTGCCGCCTATGAGTGCCAATCAGTGTTGTCTATTAGTGCCAATCAGTGCCACTTAGCAGTGTCCGTCAGTGCTGCATATCAGTGCCCAGCAGTGCTGTATATCAGTGCCGCCTCTCAGTACCTGTCAGTGCTGCTTATCAGTGCCGCCTAACAGTGCTCATCATCGCTGCATATAAGTGCCTCATCATCAGTGCCGCCTCATCAGTGCCAATCAGTACTGCCACATCAGTGCCCGTCAGTGTAGCCTCATCAGTGCCCACCAGTGATGGAGAAAATTTACTTATTTACAAAGTTTTGTGACAAAAATAGAGAATTTTTTTTTTTTTTTCAAAATTTTTGGTCTTTTTTTATTTGTAGCGCAAAAAATAAAAACCGCAGGGGTGATCAAATACCACCAAAAGAAAGCTCTATTTGTGGGAACAAAATGATAAAAACTTTGTTTGGGTGCAGGGTCGCACGACCGCACAATTGTCATTCAAAGCGCAACAGCACTGAAAACTGAAAATTGGTCTGGTAGTAAAGTGTTCTAAGTGCATAGTATTGAAGTGGTTAATGTGAAACTAAACTACCTTACTCATCCCTTATGTGTTCTGGCTACAGTCTCTGTGTCCTGGCTAAAATCCCTGTGTCCTGGCATTAATATCCCTGTGTCCTGGCATTAATATCCCTGTGTCCTGGCATTAATATGCATTAATATCCCTGTGTCCTGGCATTAATATCCCTGTGTCCTGGCATTAATATGCATTAATATCCCTGTGTCCTGGCATTAATATCCCTGTGTTCTGGCATTAATATGCATTAATATCCCTGTGTTCTGGCATTAATATCCCTGTGTTCTGGCATTAATATCCCTGTGTTCTGGCATTAATATCCCTGTGTCCTGGCATTAATATGCATTAATATCCCTGTGTTCTGGCATTATTATCCCTGTGTTCTGGCATTAATATCCCTGTGTCCTGGCTAAAATCCCTGTGTTCTGGCTAAAATCCCTGTGTTCTGGCTCCCTGTCCCTGTGTTCTGGCTGCTGCATTTCACACCCTTGGCTTATACGCGGGTCAATACGTTTTCCCATATTTTTTGGGCAAAAGTAGGGGGGTTGACTTATACACGGGTCGACTTATACACGAGTATATACGGTAAGCCACATTAAAAAAGGATGATCTCTGTACTTAAACGGTTCTAAAGGCTCAAGGTTTTTTACCGGTAAAAAATCTTCTGTGTGCAGCAGCCCCCCAATACTTACCTGAGCACCATCACGATCCAGTGATCTGCAGGAGAGTCTCGGCTCTCCTAGGACTCTCTCTCCTCATTGGCCGAGACCTTGCTTTGTGCACTGGTGCACAGTCATGTTGGAACAGGTAGGGGCCATCCCCAAATTGTTTCCACAAAGTTGGGAGCATTGTCCAAAATGTCTTGGTATGCTGATGCCTTAAGAGTTCCCTTCACTGGAACTAAGGGGCCAAGCCCAACCCCTGAAAAATAACCCCACACCATAATCCCCCCTCCACCAAATGGTTTGGACCAGTGCACAAAGCAAGGTCCATAAAGACATGGATGAGCAAGTTTGGGGAGGAGTAACTTGACTGGCCTGCACAGAGTCCTGACCCCAATCCGATAGAACACCTTTGGGACAAATTTGTGCGGAGAATGTGAGACAGGCCTTCTCGTCCAACATCAGTGCCTGACCTCACAAATGCGCTTCTGGAAGAATGGTCAAACATTCCCATAGACACTCCTAAACCTTGTGGACAGCCTTCCCAGAAGAGTTGAAGCTGTTATAGCTGCAAAGGGTGGGCCAACTCAATATTGAACCCTCCGGACTAAGACTGGGATGCCATTAAAGTTCATGTGCGTGTAAAGGCAGGTGTCCCAATAATTTTGGTAATATAGTGTATATCTATACAAAAATGTTTTGCCTTTCATTTCTATTTTAAAATGAATGGGTTGTTTTACAAGGTGAGGGATCACATATACTTTAAGCTGACTATGCACTTATAGAATTTATTTCCTTCTACCTGATGAAAGAAATTCCCACAATATATTAAATAAGGAGAAAGGCCGTGGGAACCATACCAAAGTTAAATACCAGTGCTGAACTAATGACCACAGGTAGACGTCACTGCATATTACAGACATGTGTAAATATGGAGAAGAAACCACAGAAAATACACCACAAAAGCAAATAATATATCAAAGGGAAAGTTCACCTTTGGAACACGTTACATGTTCCACCCGTATTTAGGGTGGGACACGTTACATGTTCCAGCTCCTGCATCCTCTCCCCCCGATATACAACTCTCCCCACCCCTTCCTGTGACAACAGACAAGGGATCTTCTCACTGCACCCACTGTCAGAATTTAAAAACAATTATAGTAAATGCAAGGCAGTGATTTCCAGTGGAATAGTCACCCAATGCAGTCCCACCACGTATGGTGTGCAGGGCCGGATTAACATAGGGGCTATTGGAGCTACAGCTCCACGCCCCTTTCCTTAACCGCTTGCCGACCGGTGGTCGGCAATTGACGGCGACAAGGTGGCTCTTTCCCGCAAAACCCCGTCATACGACGGCGGCTGCGGGATCGAGCTTAGTGAGCGCGCGCGCGCCGCCGGAGGCGCGCCCGCACGCTCACTGTGTTCGGGGAGGGCCAGGAAGCGGGTGCGGCGGAGTCGATCTCCGCCGGCCACCCGTGATGCCCCCCCCCCCTCCGGAGTGAAAGAACGGAGGTCCGTGTAAGTGAACACGGACCTCCGTTCTGTGAAGGGGGAAGGGCTGTGATCACAGCCTTCTTGTACATGGAGGCTGTGACCACTTCCCTTCCCCAGCTAGGGCAGTCCCCATACAGTTAGAACGCCCAGGGAACACAGTTAACCCTTAGAGCGCCCCCTGCAGGTTAACCCCTTCACTGCCAATGGCATTTACACAGTAATCAGTGCATTTTTATAGCACTGATCGCTGTATAAATGCCAATGGTCCCAAAAAAGTGTCAAAATGTTCCGACATGTCCGCTGAAATATCGCAGTACCGCTAAAAATCGCAGATCGCCGCCATTACTAGTAAAAAAAATAAAAAAATAAAAACCCCAAGAATGAAAACCACTTTTGCGCAAACCAATCAATAAACGCCGATTGTGATTTTTTTTATCACAAATATGAGGAAGAATATAAATCGGCCAAAACCAGTGAAAAAAAATATTTTTTTATATTTTTTTTTTTGGATTTGTATTTTAGCAAAAAGTAAGAAATTTGTTTTTTTTTGTAAAATTGTCGCTCTTCTTTTGTTTATAGCAGCGATCAGAAATGACGCAGCGGTGATCAAATACCACCAAAAGAAAGCTCTATTTGTGGGAAAAAAAGGACGCAAATTTAGTTTGGGTACAACGCCGCATGACCGCGCAATTGTCAGTTAAAGCGACGCAGCGCCGAATCGCAAAAAGGGCTCCGGTCCTAAAGCTGGAAATCCTTCCGGGGCTGAAGTGGTTAATAAGGGGGCCCCCAGATCCCAACCCCCCTATGTCAATAGGTTTGGGGCACCCCTACCCATTCACCAGAAAAGGAGTGTAGTGTAAAAAAAAAAATAAGCGGCAGTTTTTGACAAGTCCTTTATTTTGTAAAATAGCTCTTTCTTCTTTCTTCCTCCATCTCCTCCTGGCCCGGTCCTTCTTCTGGTCTTCTTCTTCTTTTAGTCTTCTTGCTTCCTCCCTTCCTCTTCAACCTTCATCTTCTTTCTTCTTTACCCGCCGCCATGCTCTCTACGGGGACAAGGTGCTTTGGGGGCAACCTCAAACCATCCTCACCATGTTGAGGGCATGTGGCCTGGTATGGTTCGGAGGGGGGCGCTCACTTGTCCCCACTCCCTCCTGCCATGCGAGGGCTGCATGCTCGGACAAGGATCTGGTTTGGATTTTGGGGGGGGGCCCACTCCATTTTTTTTTAATTTGGCGCGGGGTTCCCCTTAAAATACATACCAGACTTGAAGGGCCTGGTTTGGTTTTTGGGGGGGGAACGACAAGTAATATTTTTTTATAATTTTAGCATGGGATTCCCCTTAAATTTCATACCAGCCCTGAAGGGGCTGGTTTGGATTTTGGAGGGAACCGCACATCATTTTTTTGTTTATTTTGGTGCGGGCCCTGCTGCTGCAAATTAGTTAAAAAATTGTGATAAAATCCCCCAGTCAAACAGGTGGCGAAAAATTGGGCCTTGGGTGATGGCGGTGCCAGAACACTGTAACCCCTTACAGTTGCTCTTGTTGGACGGAGGAACTGGGCCTGATGTTGTAAATTATTTTAAAAATTGTTATGGCATGCCCCTGTAAATCAGGTGCAGAAAAATTGGGCCTTGGGTGTTGTTGGTGCCCTAAATACAACATATAGTTCTAGATTATGGACAGGAGGAATAGGGGCAGTGGCAGTCTTCAAGAGATCCCAGATCCCTAGCAAATTTAATCAGTTGCATCAGCATCAGGGGCTTGATAGCTGCTGATCCAGGACTGATTCATTTTTATAAATGTGAGCCTGTCAACCAAGTCTGTGGACAGGCGCACTCTTTGATCGGTTACGAACCCTCCTGGAGCTCTAAATGTCCGTTCAGAAAGCACGCTGGATGCAAGACAGGTCAGTAACTCAATTGCATTTTCAGCAAGTTCTGTCCAGTGGTCCATCCTCAAGACCCAGTAACTAAGTGGATGCTCAGTTGGAAAGGTCTCCAAGTCTGCTCTTGCCCCTAGATATTCATGCATCATATAATGCAGATGCTGACGATGGTTGCTTGAACCTATCAGGCCTGGGTGCTGAGGACTGAAGTTGTTGTGCAGGTTGAATTCCTGCTGGATGTCAGCCAGCCGGGCACTGGCATTGTATGAATTTGAATCAGTGTTCTGTCTATCACAGGAGGCGGGACTTTGTTACAGTGGCCGCCCGGGCAATTAAAATCCGAGCTCTGTGACACAGCAGGAGATCGCCACTGTGTGTGATCCATCTAGGCATTGCTAGGCTGCACTGATGGGCACTGGTAGGCTGCATTGATGGGCACTGGTAGGCTGCATTGATGGTCACTGGTAGGGTGCACTGATGGGCACTGGTAGGTTGCATTGATGGGCACTGGTAGGCTGCACTGATGGGCATTGGTAGGCTGCATTGATGGCACTGGTAGGCTGCATTGATGGGTACTGGTAGGCTGCATTCAATGGGCACTGATGAGGCTGCATTTGGTAGGCACTGGTAGGCTGCACTGATGGGCACTGATGAGGCTGCATTTGATGGGCACTGGTAGGCTGCATTTGGTGGGCACTGAGGGGGCTGCATTTGGTGGGCACTGGTAGGCTGCATTTGATGGGCACTAATAAGGCTGCATTTGGTGAGCACTGGTAGACTGCATTTGGTGGGCACTGATAGGCTGCATTTGGTGGGCACTGATAAGCTGCATGTGATGGATAATGTTAGGCTGCATTTGATGGGCACTGGTGAGGCTGCACTGATGCCATGATCTCTTGTATCATGTCCTCAGTCTCTAACCATGTCCTCTATCATGTCTGAAGTCTCTGGCCATCTCCTGTAGTATGTCTGCAGTCTCTGACCATCTCTTGTATCATGTTTGCAGTCTCTGACCATCTCTGGTAGGCTGCATTGATGGGCACTGGTAGGCTGCACTTATGGGCACTGGTAGGCTGCATTGATTGGCACTGGTATGTGCCACTTTGTGTTGGTCTATCACATAAAATCCCAATAAAATACATTTATTTTTTGGT
>BLSH010471351.1:213495-224239 GCA_018402905.1 Glandirana rugosa
AGGTCCAATTGGGGAAGTGACGGTTACCGTAAATGTGTCATTAGTCACGTAAAAATATCGTGACTAGCGACATATTTACGGTTACCGGGGTTTTTTCACAGTTTTACATTACTGTGTAAATGCCATTGGCAGTGAAGGGGTTAACCTGCAGGGGGCGCGCTAAGGGTTAACTATGTTCCCTGGGAGTGTTCTAACTGTAAGGGGGACTGCCTATCTGGGAAAGGGAAGCGATCACAGCCTTCACGTAAATGAAGGCTGTGATCACATCCCTTCCCCCTCACACAGAGCGGAGGTCCGTGTTTACATACACAGACCTCCGCTCATTCGCTCCGGGGGGGGCATCGCGGGTGGCCGGCGGCAATCGAAGCCGCCGCACCCGCTCCCTGGCCCTCCCCGAACACAGTGAGCGCGCGGGCGCGCCTCCGGCGGCGCGCGCGCGCTCACAGTGCGCGTTATCGCAGCCGCCGTCGTATGAGGGCGTTTTGCGATAACGAACCACTTTGTCGCCGTCAGATGCCGATCGGCGGTCGGCAAGTGGTTAAGGTAGTCAGATGAGACAAAAATGGACTTATTTGGCCTCAGCATCAAATGATATGTCTGGTGGAAATCCAATACAGCTCCCCATCCAAATAACAGCATTAGTACAGTAAAGCATGGCGGTGGTAATATCCAGCTATGGGGGTGTTCCTCTGCAGCAGGGACTGGAGCACTTGTCAGGATAGAAGGAAAACTGAATGGGGCAAATTCTTGAGGAAAATCTGTGCCTTCTGCCAGAAAGTTGTCAATGGGAAGAAGGTTTAGCTTCCCAACATGACAATGACCCAAAGCACACAACAAAAATGAGCACACCGTGCTTGAAGGAGAAAAAGGTGAATGGCCTAGTCAGAGCCCAGACTTCAACCCCATTGAAAATCTGTGGAATGACTTGAAGACTGCAGTCCACAAATGGTCACCATCAAATTTAACTGAACTGAGCAGTTCTGCAAAGAGCGGGCAAATATTGCAAAGTCTAGACGTGCAAAGTTAGTAGAGACATCCCAACAGACTAAAGGCTGTAATTAAAGCAAAAGATGGTCCAACAAAATACTGACACAAGGGGGGTGATCCTTTTTCCAACTCAGTGATTCTGTTTTTGATATTGTTTTTTGTTTTTTCTGACATTCTGGTGTTATATCTTTCATTTGGATGTTATAAGTTGCACTAATAAATACAGCTGGGTAAAACAAAACGTGATTATTTTAACCACTTCAGCCCCGGAAGGATTTCCCATGTTAGGACCAGAGCACTTTTCGCGATTCAGCACTGTGTCGCTTTAACTGACAATTGCGCGGCCGTGCGACGTTGTACCCAAACAAAATTTTGCGTCTTTTTTTTCCCCACAAACAGAGCTTTCTTTTGGTGGTATTTGATCCCCTCTGCGTCATTTCTGATCGCCGCTATAAACAAAAGAAGATCGACAATTTTGCAAAAAAACACAAATTTATTACTTTTTGCTAAAATACAAATCCAAAAAAAAACATTTTTTTTTCCATCGGTTTTGGCCAATTTTTATTCTTCCTCATATTTTTGGTAAAAAAAAAAACGCAATCAGTGTTTATTGATTGGTTCACGCAAAAGTTGCCGTGTTTATGGATGATGAGAATTCATTTCTGGGGTTTTTTTGTTTTTTTTTATATTTTACTAGTAATGGCAGCGATCTGCGATTTTTAGCGGTACTGCGATATTTCAGCGGACATGTCGGAACATTTTGACACTTTTTTGGGGCCATTGGCATTTATACAGCGATCAGTGCTATAAAAATGCACTGATTACTGTGTAAATGCCATTGGCAGTGAAGGGGTTAACCTGGAGGGGGCGCTCTAAGGGTTAACTGTGTTCCCTGGGCGTGTTCTAACTGTATGCGGGCTGGCCTGGCTGGGGGAAGGGAGTGATCACAACTTCCGTATACAGGAAGCCTGTGATCACAGCCCTTCCCCCTCTAACAGAACAGAGATCCGTATTTACTTACACCAGTGGTTCTCAACTCCGGTCCTCGGGACCCACTAACAGGCCAGATTTTAAGTATTGCCTTGGGGAGATGCAGACTAGAATACTGCAATCACTGAGCAGCAAATGATATCACCTGTGATGCATTTCAGTTATCCTGCAAACCTGGCCTGTTAGTGGGTCCCGAGGACCGGAGTTGAGAACCACTGACTTACACAGACCTCTGTTCTTTCACTGCCGAGGGGCCATCGTGGGTAGCTGGCGGCGATCGAGTCCGCCGCACCCGCTCCCTGCCCCCCCAACACAGTGAGCGCGCGAGCGCGCCTCCGGCGGCGTGCATGCGCTCACAGTGAGGGATATTGCAGCCGCCGTCATATGACGGCGGTTTGCGATATCGAGCCACTCTGTCGCCGTCAGACTGAGGTCGGCAAGTGGTTAATGGGGGTGATTCTTTTCTATACCCGTGGTATAGAGCAGGGTTTCTCAACCAGGGTTCCTCCAGAGGTTGCTAGGGGTTCCTTGAGCAATGGCCAATTTCTACCTCTCAGATAAATTCCCAATGACATCATTGATCTTTTTAGCTATCTGTAAGGGGGTAATTCTTCCTAATGACCACAAGTGTAGGGAGCATTCTTCCCATTGACCATCACACTAAGGTATCATGAGTTGTAGATTTTTAATTTTTAGAAGGGGTTCCCCCGAGACCGGAGAATTATTTCAAGGGTTCCTCGGTGTTGAGAAGGTTGAGAAAGGCTGGTTGTAGGGTATTTATGGGTTCCACACTCTCTCCAACGTCTCGTGTTTATCTCGGAAAATGCTCACCATTTTTGTTACAAAGCACGATCCAGGAATAGCAATGTTGACCACAGATGATTTCAGGCCTTTGCTATGGATATGTTTGTGGCCAAGAATATAAACATTTCAATGGAAGTGCATATTACATAACAGGCATACCTGAGGCTTTTACAGCTTATCTTTGTATATACTGCATATGGTGGACCTAATAAACTGAAGACATATGGGGAGCACACGGTAGCAGCACCAGGGAAATATTCAGACGTGGAATAAATAAACATAAGAAAATGTAAACAGCCTATATGGTCCATCTGGGACTATAAGAAGGATGTACGACCACCCCGCAGCAAAAATGCCCCTCTATTCTCTCTGCTGACCAAAGTGAGGTGGAAATCCTAAATTTTACAGAAGACTACAGAGGCGGCTCTAGGCTTTGTGAGGCCTTAGGCAAAACCTAGACATGAGGCCCCACTCATGCCCATAATGGGAAAAATAATTCAAGCAATAAAAAAATGTACTTTATAAATTGCATATATTAAAACCACTTCGGCCCCAGAAAGTTTTACCCCCTTCCTGACCAGAGCACTTCTTGCGATTCGGCGCTGCGTCGCCTTAACTGACAATTGCGCGGTCGTGCGACATTGTACCCAAACTAAATTTGCGTCCTTTTTTCCCCACAAATAGAGATTTCTTTTGGTGGTATTTGATCCCCTCTGCATCATTTCTGATCACCGCTATAAACAAAAGAAGAGCGACAATTTTGCAAAAAAAAAAAACGAATTTCTTACTTTTTGCTAAAATACAAATAAAAAAAAAATATAAAAAAAAGTGTTTTTCCATCGGTTTTGGCCGATTTATATTCTTCCTCCTATTTTTGGTAAAAAAAATTGCAATCGGCGTTTACTGATTGGTTTGCGCAAAAGTGGCCACGTTTACGGATGATAAGAATTAATTTCTGGGGTTTTTATTTTTTTTTTTTACTAGTAATGGCGGCGATCTGCGATTTTTAGCGGTACTGCGATATTGCAGCGGACATGTCGGACATTTTTGACACTTTTTTGGGACTAATGACATTTATACAGCGATCAGAAATGTAAATATCCACTGATTACTGTATAAATGTCATTGGCAGTGAAGGGGTTAACCTGCAGGGGGAGATCTAGGGGTTAACTGTGTTACCTGGGTGTGTTCTAACTGTGGGGGAGCTGGGCTACCATGGGCATAAGAGATCTAACTGATCCCAGTGACAGGGATCAGTAGATCTCCTATGCCCCCACTAACAGAGCGGGGAACCGCCGTGTTTACTTCGGCGGTTCCCCGTTCTTTGGCTGTGGCCGCTCATCGCGGCTCGCCGGCGGACATCAGGTCCGCCCCAAGCCGCGGGCACACTCCTCAGGAGTACGGCGGGCGCGCACGTGCCCCCTAGCAGCCACCCGCAGATCACCGCTTTTTTAAGGCGATTCGCGCTCAGCGTCCACACTGCCGCCTTGAATACAAGGCAGGCGGTGTGGAACCAGTTAAGAGAGTTAAAGCACTGTTTTCAATACTCTCTATCTCAGTGCTGCTGCTGTCAGTGTCAAATTAGGAGGCCCCTGTGAGTGTGAGGCCTTAGGCGACCGCCTAGTTTGCCTAATTAGAGAGCCGCCTCTACTAGAGGGGAAACATTCCATTGGGGGCTCCTGTTTCAGTGACAGTTCCCTCCTTTTTTTTAGAAGAGGTCTCCTCTTGTTTACTATTGTGTCAATGCAGGGCCGGGACAAGGGGTGGGCAGGGTGCCCTGGGCACAGCATAACAAAGAGGGCAGAGAATAGACACAGGGTAGTAAAAACCTATTCTACAGCATGCAGTGGGGGGGAGTGCAGTTCTGCATCCTTGCCCTGGGCGCTGTCCCAGTACTGTGTCTATGGGCACAGAAATTGAAGAGAAATCCCCACAGCCAGCAATACAAACATGAAAGGGGTTCTAATCCCCGTTCAATCTGAAATGTAAAAAGGTTTTGGC
This sequence comes from Glandirana rugosa, assembly GCA_018402905.1. NCBI lineage: Eukaryota > Metazoa > Chordata > Amphibia > Anura > Ranidae > Glandirana > Glandirana rugosa. The sequence goes on from BLSH010471351.1 coordinate 218,278, forward strand.
TGGACGTACACTTTAAATCTGATATCCAGGCTTCTCTTCAGTCTTGCACAGTTGTACAGGACCCTCTCCTCTACTGAAACTGACTAACCCCTTAAGGACCACCCCACACAGATATACTGCAGCAGGGCGGCCCTCCTGCACAAAAATCACATACCTATATGGGATTTTGTGAACTGGGTCTGGGCCCGCAGCGACCTGCTCCCACTATGATTTGACACAGCGGGAGCCAATCAGCGGGCCCGGCTGACCCGCCGATCGTTCTCTGGAGAAGCAGACTGCTGTTCTGTGAGAGGGGATGAAGATCTTGTGTTTCTGCTAAGCAGGAACACGGATCTCTGCCTTCCCCCAGTTAAAGCACCTCCCCCCACGGTTAGAAAGCACTCCCTAGGAGGCACTTTTAACCATTTGATCGCCCCGATGTTAACCCCTTCCCTGCCAGTGTCATTTATACAGTGATAGTGCATAGCACCGATCACTGTATTGGTGTCACCGGGCCCCAATAAGTGTCACTTACTGTCCAATTTATCCACGGCAATCCCCCTTAAAATCGTTGATCGTCGCCATTACTAGTAAAAAAAAAAAATAAATAAAAATTACATAAAAATATCCCATAGTTTGTAGACGCTATAACTTTTGTAAAAACCGATCATTATACACTTATTGGGGTTTTTTTTTACCAAAAACATGTATCAGAATACATATTGGCCTAAAATGATGAAGAAATATGTTTTATAGCAGAAAGTAAAAAATATTGTTTTTTTTTTTCAAAATTGTCGCTCTTTTTTTGTTTATAGCGCAAAAAATAAACACCACAGAGGTGATCAAATACCACCTATAGAAAGCTCTATTTGTGGGAAAACACCACATCAATTTTATTTGGGTACAACGTCACACAACCGCGCAATTGTCAGTTAAAGTAACACCGTGCCGCCCGTGTCGCAAAAAATGGCCTGGTCAGGAAGGGGGAGGGGATAAACCTTCCAGGGCTGAAGAGGTTAATCTGATTTCACTGCACACTGTGAGCTTCTCACCATGTGCATTAGAAGCTGCAGCAAGTCAGATAGAGCTCCGCCTCATTTCCTGGCTGGAGGGCGTTCCAATATTATCTAGCCGTTTACATGGGTAAGCAGGTACTTTTGGAGAGATCAAGTGCTGCCCTCCCCCTTGGTCTGACATAAGTGATGGGAGGGTCCCCTAATGAGAGTTTATGGCAGCAACATATGTGAACAAATCTTGGATATTGGTAAAATTATGAAATGGAATACCAGTTTGTAATTTCAAAATTTATTTGGTATTTCCTATAAAACTGCATATTAAAACAGGAGCTGTGGTTGTGCGAACAGGGGACATGTACATCTACATACAATGTAATACTGTAGCAAAACATTGAATAGCATACAATACAGCTGTAGCTGCCTCAGCCCCCCGACGCGTTTCGTCCTTTTGAAAAAGGTGTATAGGTCTTCCTCAGGGGGAAGTATTCCTTTATTTGCTGAGAAGCACCAGTCCCAAAAAAAACAGTGTGATTAAAATCAACGTTATGGCAGAACTCTTCATAGACCGTCCCTGTCCCCGTGGTTGGACATCCTATTACGGACCAAGGACTTACAAAGGGCCACACTCAATCCCCTCAGTATAAAGAGAGGAGATTGCAGTGTACTACAGTGAGTTGTATCCTGAGTGTCCAAAATGAATGATATAAATTGTGATATAAAATGTCCCCCTGACTAAAGGGAGAAGAGGGGACAGTCGATGAAGTAGCTAACCAGATATCACATTCCTGCACAGTATTTTCTTGAGCAGGGAAAAAGTTTAAAATATGTTTACTCGTGTGAACTCCTCTCGAAGGGTCTCTGACCAGATGGAAAGAGCCTTTTTATTTTTATTTGGGTACAACGTCGCACAGCCGCGCAATTGTCAGTTAAAGTAACAGAGTGCCGCCCGTATCGCACAAAATGGCCTGGTCAGGAAGGGGGAGGGGGTAAACCTTCCAGGGCTGAAGAGGTTAATCTGATTTCACTGCACACTGTGAGCTTCTCACCATGTGCATTAGAAGCTGCAGCAAGTCAGATGGAGCTCCGCCTCATTTCCTGGCTGGAGGGCGTTCCAATATTATCTAGCCGTTTCCTCTCCAGCCTGAATGTCCCTAGCCCCGCCCCTTTCCATTCATTGGATTTCAGTTCTTACAATTGTGGAGGCTCTGCATCACATGTGGGCGTTGCCTATGCAAATGCAGCCTGCCTAGGAACGCCCACTCCTCCAGGCTGCCATCCTCCCATCAAGGCATTTTGATATTTGCATAACTCCTCCCAAGAGCCAGCCCACTGCTTGCACCAGACCTAAGAGCTCTGGAGAGGAGCAATGATGTCCCTGGGTCTAAAATAAAGGGGTTGATTTATTAAAGCTTGAAAGTGCAAAATTTGGTGCAGCTCCACACAGAAACCAATCAGCATCAAGGTTTTATTGTCAAAGCTTGATTGAACAAGCTGAGGTTAGAAGCTGATTGGCTACCATGCACAGCTGCACCGTTTTTTGCACTCTCCAGCAGTGAAGTATTTAGGTTTTGTGCTGCCCTAGGCCTGACTAAACTCGTGCCCCCTATAGCCACGGAACGCCGGCTGCCCGCACAGCAACTCATTGGTTGGGGTCTGCTGTCTGGGCCCTTTGGAATGCCCAGGCCCCCACATATGTATGGGCTGCCCCCCTCTGATGGCAGCCCTGCCTGTATTATCATACCGGCAGCACTAAAAGTGCAAGCCGGCGGGGACTCTTTTAATGCTGCCCCCCTGCCAAGTGCCGCCCTAGGCCTGGGCCTTGTTGGCCTAGGCCAAGATACAGCGTTGCTCTCCAGCATTAGTAAATCAACCCCAAAGTATCTAATGAATGCAAAAAGGTTTTATTGGCAGAAAGGCGTAATCTACGCAGAACCGCCCACCGTGGATATACGTTGCTACAGATAGCTGCCATAACCCCTGTATATTTTTACACAGTGGGCGATTTCTCTTCAACATAAAAGTGGTTCCAGCAACGGATTCCCCACAGGATCACTTTTATGGGCAGCATGAGCGGTGCCCCCCACCTCTTCCCGGTCATTTCCGTCGCTTATCGGAGAGATCAGCAACGCCGGAAACGATCCGATCACCTGGAGTGATGAATGGGCAGGAAGACGAGTGAGGGCAAGGTGCCCCCCCCCCCCTCAACTCTATGCCCTTGGAGGACCGAAGCGACGTCAAACGTCACTTCCGACCTTAGAGGGCCCATTTTTTTTTTTATGTGGAAAAGTAAAATGACATTTTTTTTAAATATATTGCTTTTAAATGTAAATGAGAGATCTGAGGTCTTTTTGACCCCAGATCTCACATTAAAGAGGCCCTGTCCTGATTATTTCTATTACAAAGGATGTTTACATTCCTTGAATTAGGAATAAAAGTGATAAAAAAGGGACAGTGTAAAAATAAAAAAGTAAAATAAATAAGGACAAAAAAAAAAAAAATTGAAAGCGGGGTTTGAAATTGAAAGCAGATTTGGGGTCCCAGATCCCTCCATAAAGAGAACCTGTCACTGACTATTACTGTCACAAGCGATGTTTACATTCCTTCTGTCAGCAATAAAAAATATCAGAAAAAAAAATGTAAAGAGACAGTTTAAAAATAAAAAAAATAAAATAAATCAGAAAAAAAAATCAAATAAATTAAAGTGCCCTGTCCCTCAATGCTTATGTCCAGAAGCGAACGCATTTGCAAGTCGCACCCACAAATGTAAATGGTCTTCAAACCACACATGTGAGGTATCGCCGCAATCGTTAGACTGAGAGCAATAATTCCAGCACCAGGCCTCCTCTGTAACTCTAAACTGGCAACCCGTAGAAATGTTTAAAGCGTAGCCTATGGAGATTTTTAAGTACCGTCGTTTGTCACCATTTAATGAGCGTGCGCAATTTTGAAGCGTGACATGTTAGGTATCGATTTACTCGGCATAACATCATGTTTTACATTTTACAAAATAAATTGGGCGAAATTTACTGTTTTCTTATTTTTTTTTAATTAAAAAAAAAATTGCGTTTGTTAGACTGTTTGCCAAATACGGTGTGACATAAAGTATTGCAATGATCTCCATTTTATTCTATAGGGTCTCTGCTAAAAAATAATAATATTTGGGGGTTCTAAGTAATTTTCTAGCAAAAAATTCTGATTTTAACTTGTAAACAACAAATGTCTTGGTCCTTAAGTGATTAAAGAGGAAGTAAACTCTGATGGATTTTACTTCCTCTTCATTACCCTACATTATAAAAGCATAATGGGCTACTATGCATCGCATACTAGCCTATTATGTCACACTTACCTGCATTGGATGCTCGCAATGTCCCTGCTCCAGGCCGCATCCATCTTCGCCCCTCTTCCTTCCAGGGCCGCGGACTCCGGCTCTGTGGTTTGCCGGAGTCACGTGATGTCACTCCCACGCATGCGCACGGGAGCCGCCAATCGCGGCACGGTGTCAGTTAAGGAATGGCATGGAGGCCATTTCTTCACTGTGCGTGTGCCCGATTACGTGGGCACATCGCAGTACACTGCATATCTCCTACCGTGCAGGTTTGGGAGATATGCAGGGAACCTACAGGTAAGCCTTATTATGGGCTTACCTGTAGGTTAAAGTGGTTGTCAAGAGTTGACAACCACTTTAAACGTTTGCTTTAGGTTGGCTGTATTCCAGTCTGTGGGAGGCAAGCCACATCAGGGTGTAGATTCCCAGGAATCTTGCTGGCACCAGGGTGTCACTGCTGGAGGGAAGAGGAAAGGAGCCAAGCATTTACGGTACTAAAAGTCATACGTCATACGTGATAAAAGGGTGGAAACCCTACAAATCAGTTCACTGACTGCTTTCTAGAACTTTGCTCAGACATTTATGTCTGATTTTTTTTATCTTATTAACTGTAAACATCCTATTTCCTCTTTTTTTCACAAAAGGGAAATGGAAATGCTTGGCGTTGATGGATGTACAATGGCTTTCTTGACTTCCTCCGGCATAATATCCACTGTCGCTTCGGTTTAATAGGTCAAGGCCTCTACACTTGGGCTTCTTATGAAATAAGCGTGTTAGCATACTCATTACTGCAATACACATGCTGGGGTGCTGCAATGTCATTTTAACCACTTCAATACCGGGCACTTTTCACCCCTTTCTGCGCAGTCCAATTTGCAGCTTACAGCGTTGTCATAATTTGAATGACAATTGCGCGGTTGTGCAACGCTGCACCCAAACATTTTTATAATTTTTTTCTCCACAAATATAGCTTTCTTTGGGTGGTATTTGATCACCTCTGGGGTTTTTATTTTTTGTTCTCCAAATAAAAAAGATCGTAAATTTTGGGGGAAAAAACCTTTATCTTTGTTTCTGTTACAGAACTTTGTAAATAAGTACGTTTTCTCCTTCACCGATGGGCACTGATAAGATGCAACCAATGATGATGCACTTATATACAGCACTGATGGACACTGATAGGGGGCACTGATATGCAACACTGATGGGCACTGGTAGGTGGCACTGATATGCAGCACTGATGGGCACTCATAGGCGGCACTGAGAGGTGGCACTGGTGGGCACTTATAGACGGCACTGATGTCCATTGATGGGCAGCACTGCTAGATGGCACTGATAGGGAGCACTGATCAGGAGGCACTGACAGGCATCACTGATTGGCACAGAGTGCCATCATAATGGGCACTAATTGACTTCCCTGGTGGGCTAGGGTTGCCACATCATCCCTTTAACCACTTCAATACCGAGCCTGTTTTTTTGGATTCGGTGTTTATGAGTTAAAAACAGTTTTTTTAGCTATAAAATTACTCAGAACCCCCAAACATTATATATTTTTTTCTAACACCCTAGAGAATAAAATGGTGGTCATTGCAAAACTTTATGTCGCACCATATTTGCGCAGCGGTCTTCCAATCGTGCTTTTTTT
>BLSH010471351.1:238479-252195 GCA_018402905.1 Glandirana rugosa
ACCTGCATGCCACCATAGTATCCTCTGCCCCCTGTATGCCACCATAGTGTCCTCTGCCCCCTGCATCCCACCATAATGTCCTCTGCCCCCTGCATCCCACCATATTGCATCCCACCACAGTGTCCTCTGCCCCCTGCATGCCATGATAGTGTCCTCTGCCCCCTGCATCCCACCATAGTGTCCTCTGCCTCCTGCATGCCACCATAGTTTCCGCTGACCCCTGAATCCCACCATGTTGTCCTCTGCCCCCTGCAGAGAATGTTGCATGAGAAGGCCTGGCCTGCAGTCTCAACTCTAATTTGTCCCAAAGGTGTTCTATCGGGTTGAGGTCAGGACTCTGTGCAGGCAAGTCAAGTTTCTCCACCCCAAACTTCCTCATCCATGTCTTTATGGACCTTGATTTGTGCACTGGTCCAAATCATTTGGTGGAGGGGGGATTATGGTGTGAAGGTGTTTTTCAGGGGTTGGGCTTGGCCCCTTAGTTCCAGTGAAGGGAACTCTTAGGGTGTCGGCATACCAAGACATTTTGGACAATTTCATGCTCCCAACTTTGTGGGAACAGTTTGGGGATGGCCCCTTCCTGTTCCAACATAACTGTGCACCAGTGGATCGAGGGTTCCATTCGTAGTTCATCTAATGAGTTTGACCGCTCTATAATATGAGGGTCTACTCCTTCTGGAAAGGAGAATTGCGTGACCACAGTGGTGGTGTATGGTTTGATCTGCCACACTGAGACTGGTGCTAGGATACTTTCTCCTCCGGCTTTCTTTTAAAAGGACTTTTGATCTATTCTGAGTAATTGTAATCTCATTTTATACATTGTTTTGTGTATATACTTGTATACTATAGTATGTTTATTGTCTATTCTTTTATATAATTGCATTTATTTTTTATTTTTTCATGCTGCTGAAAACAAAGAAATTTCCCCACAAAGGTTTATCTTATCTTAATAGATTTATACCAAGTGCTGCATGTTTTATATATGTAATGCTATATTGGTACATAGGGAAAATGGAATTTAGAAAAAAAAAAGTGAGCAAAGGTGAACTTAACCCTTAACTCCATAAAGCGTTATTTTATTGGTGATGAAAGACCAGATCAGCACCACATCCAGTTAATTGTAAAAAGAGGAAAGATAATGATAGGACTTTTAAGGTGCCAACAGAGAAAAATTCTACTGGCTATATATAAAAATTCATAATTTTAATTTTTTCACAGTTAAAATGATAAAAAATCTTTTCATCATAGCCATAACAGTTTAGTCGTACAACAATGCAGCTACTCATGCTTTACATGTTTCTCCAATATGAGGCTTCTTCAGGAGACTTATAGGCACTGCATGAGATGGATACTATGAGTGAAAAAACAAGATATATAAGAATATCATACAATACATGATAACCATTCATGTTACAGTACAATTCATTGTAATTACAAAAACAATTCATCTAAAATTAGATTCAGCAGAGTGGACCCACTGGATAAAGATCGGAATAAGTATTTGTACACTATTAAATTCATATAAATTCCAGACTTGTGAGGTATCTTATGACCATAGAGGAGGAGCAAAAAATTGCCCAAAAAGGTTCGGGAATATTAATAAAACTTTATTAAACGAATCATTCAAATTTGTGAGTGTAATATATGGCAATAGATTTACCTGTTTTTTAAGAGACTATGAATGGATCAGTTCAATCGCCTTGACTTTGTTGAAGAAAGGCGCGGAGCCTCTTGGGATTGGAAGGGGTGGCAAGATAGAATGCAAAAAGGAGATTTTGATGGTAAGACCCAGGATTGGAACGGACAGACAGCCAACAGATGGATCTTTAGCTGTGAAGAGCCAATCCGTCCCATTTCTGCCTTTCCAATTTTTACCCCAGTTTGTCTAAAGAAAATACAAGCATTACAATTAAGATATTATTGTCTCTGTGAATATGACACTATATCAAAGAGAATGACATAAAACAATGGGCCAACTGAGTCACCCCCCAAGGTAGACAGGCTCATTGTCCGCTCTAGGGGAGACATATCATACAGTAGCCCAGATCATCTATGCCCATATAACGGGCAGTAAACAGTGGTATGGGTTCTCATCTGGTATAGAAGAGATATTCTGGTGCAATGGAAAGGGAGATTAGAGACACAGCCCCTAACAGAGAATGGCGGCAGCTCGCCGCTTTTGCTGCCTCCCCCTTCCCGCTGGCATCTGATGTCAGCAGTGGGGCGCAGACAGAAAATAGGTGATATTGCGCGTGTGCCCACTCCAATTAGCGGAAGTGACGCAGCGCGATGACGCACCGAGTTCACTGGTGCCATATTGGAAGAACCTCTTCCCCACATGGAGACAGGCGAAGCAGAAATGCTCACTTTAACTCCATAAATGCCAGGCAACATTTAACAGTACCGATCCCTGGGACTACACTGGGGGATACAGGATTTCATGGGTGGGACAGTGCCAATCCCCAGGGACATACAGAGGGAAGGGGGTTACTGCTCATACATTGCACAGAGTTCATCTGGTGGCAAGTAACAAGCTGCATCTGGTGGCAGGTGACGGTGGCAAGTGACACTCTGCATCAGGGGTGCCAGGCAATAATGGCAAGTAACGCGCTGCATCTGGTGGCAGGCGACTGTGGCAAGTGGCACTCTGCATCTGGTGGCAGGCGACGGTGGCAAGTGACATGCTGCATCTGGTGGCAGGTGACGGTGGCAAGTGATACTCTGCATCTGGTGGCAGGCGACGGTGGCAAGTGACACGCTGCATCTGGTGGCAGGCGACTGTGGCAAGTGACACGCTGCATCTGGTGGCAGGCGATGGTGGCAAGTGACACGCTGCATATGGTGGCAGGCGATGGTGGCAAGTTGACACTCTGCATCTGGTGGCAGGCGACAGTGGCAAGTGACACTCTGCATCTGGTGGCAGGCGACGGTGGCAAGTGACACGCTGCATATGGTGGCAGGCGATGGTGGCAAGTTGACACTCTGCATCTGGTGGCAGGCGACAGTGGTAAGTGACACGCTGCATCTGATGGCAGGCGACAGTGGCAAGTGACACTCTGTATCTGGTGGCAGGTGACGGTGACAAGTGACATGCTGCATCTGGTGGCAGACGACGGTGGCAAGTGACACATTGCATCTGGTGGCAGGCGACGGTGGCAAGTGACATGCTGCATCTGGTGGCAGATGACGGTGGCAAGTGACACGCTGCATGTGGTGGCAAGCAATAGAGGCAAGTGACACGCTGCATCTGGTGGCAGCTGACACACTGTATATGGTGGCAGGCCATGATGGCAAATGACACACTGCATCTGGTGGCAAACGAAGGTGGCAAGTGACACACTGCATCAGGTGGCAGGTGATGGTGGCAAGTGACATGCTGCATGTGGTGGTAGGCGATGGTGGCAAGTGACACGCTGCATCTGGTGGCAGCTGACACACTGCATATGGTGGCAGGCCATGATGGCAAATGACACACTGCATCTGGTGGCAAACGACGGTGGCAAGTGACACGCTGCATCAGGTGGCAGGCGATGGCGGCAAGTGACATGCTGCATGTGGTGGTAGGCGATGGTGGCAAGTGACACACTGCATCTGGTGGCAGATGACAGTGGCAAGTTGACACGCTGCATCGGGTGGCAGGCGACAGTGGCAAGTGACATGCTGCATTTGGTGGCAGGCGATGGTGGCAAATGACACACTGCATATGGTGGCAGGTAACACACAGCATCTGGTGGCAGATGATGATGGCAAGTGACACGCTGTATCAGGTGGCAGGCAACAGTGGCAAGTGACATGCTGCATGTGGTGGCAGGCGACAGTGGCAAGTGATTCACTGCATCTGGTGGTAGGAGATGTGGCAAGTAACACGCTGCATCCAGTGACAGGTGAATGACAAGCTCGTGGCTCCCACTGATTTCATTAATGTAAAGGTGACTTAATGTAGGTGGCATTTGGTCGCTATGGCATGCTACCCACTGATGAAGTTCCACCCAGGACGTAACATGTATGGGGAGGATCTACGCATGACGTCACCCATGGCCATCTTCTTGGTCTGATATGTACACACAGAACACTTGTTTGCACTTGAGACAAGTGCCCGACTTGTAAGTGTTATTACATTATTTAATAAACGACTATTCTTTTTATTCTCTTTTATATACTGCTACTGTTACAATCATGGAGGAACCACTTTCCCAGATCCATATTGACCATAAGGAGACTTATAGACTCTGATAAGGGAATGCTTGTTTGACCATCTTATTGGCTCGGGGGTCATGTATGTAAGGTGAGCAGCCATTTATATCTATGGTGGAGGTGCTGCACGTATTATGACACCTGCGTGTTTTACCTTGATGCACAACTTTGCACCATCTGTTATCTTCGGCCCCTTCAGTTTATGAACTCTTGGATTTTTTTATATATATTTTATATGGATTTTGCTGTATATAAATTTTCATTGTCTGGTCCTATTTGCGCTGCACTATTTTATTTTGTATGTTTACTTTGAGGCGTTTTGGAATTGGCATTAAATGTTCAGATGCAATTTACATTTATTTTTAGATTTTTTGCATTCATTATTTTTATTTGTGTTTGTAAAAAGTATGGGAAGGGAGAAAAGAGGGGACAACAGGGAAAGAGAAAAAAAAAAAGTGGCAAACATTTTAAGAAGCAAAATCCTTTTCTAGAAACCTGTAGGGCAGGGGGTCAGCAACCAGTAGATCGCAGACAGATGACTGGTAGATCGCGGTCTGGGTTTGCTGACCGGCCATTCCAGAGCATCAAACAGAGTGCAATGCAGAGGGACTACTTGTAAAGTTGGAGCTGTAATAGAGAGCAAGAGCGCCGATGCCTCCTCTGTAGCGCTGGCTCCTGTCCATGTGGAGTGATACCAACTGCACTCCACCTCTCACCCCAACTAGTGGTCTCCAGAGTGGTGCCAGCAGCAGGAAAAGAATCTTCAGGTCAGTGAGAATGCAATACACCGGGTATAATAGTATAAGGCTGCTTTCACGCTGATGTGCTGCGGTTTGCCCACATCGCGGGTGCAATGCAGTTTACCTGCAGTGTTCCTGCGGGTTTGCTGTGCTTAGCCATAGCCTCCTATTATATCCTGCAGGTGTGGTGCACTTTCTGAAAAGACACCAAAACTCTTGAATGCAGGAGTTTTTGTGAGCTTTCAGAAAGTGCACCACACCTGCAGGATATAATAGGAGGCTATGGCAAAATGCAGCTAATGCAGGAAAGTTGCAGATGCACTGCGCTGCACCTGCAGTGTAGGGAAACCACAGCACAGCATTGTGAAAGCAGCCTTATAGGGGGCTCAGAACAGTAAGGGTTGATTAACATTTTCAGTTTGGGGTGGTAAAACCTTAAAGTTAAGATGCGTTTTTATCACCCCCGCCCCAACTGCACCCCCTTTGACACCAGAACGTTTTTCAGGCGCTTTACCGCTAAAAATAGCGCCTGTAATGCTCCCCCCAATCCTCCCCAGTGTGAAAGCCTGAGTGTTTTCACACTGGAGCGGTGCGCTTGCAGGACGGGAAAAAGAGTCCTGCAAGCAGCACCGCTCCTCCACCCATTGAAATGAATGGGCAGCGCTTCCGAAGTGTCTGAACACCGCTTAACCCCTTTTTAACCCCTTGTGGGGGGGTCAAAAGCACACCGCTACCGTCCGAATAGCAGCGCCAAAGTGTTGCTATAACAGCTGTAAAGTGCCGCTATACTACCGGCGATTTACCACCGTAGCTCAGGCAGCCCCTGTGTGAAAGGGGTCTGTAGCTGCAGTGGCCAGGGGTGCACACATGTTGCAGCCTCAGCAGGAGCTATAGGGCAGCAGGGGCAAACAAGCAGGCAGCGTTGTGTTGCTTTCTCACCACCTGCTTTAACCCTTTGGACCCTGCACTTACATGCAGTTGTGGGGCACTTGCACAGTGGTGACATTTACTTGGCAGGCTCCCACCAAATCTGTGTGAATGAGCACTAAGGGTGCCGCTGCCGAAAGCAACTAAGGGGTTATTCACAAGAGTAGCAGGCATTGCTGCTCCCCTGAAAAGTAATCCAAGTGTGCTTGACAGGTGGTGAGGAGGCGATATTTTGCTTCCTCACCACCCCATTAAAACCCATGATTGCCATGCAATGCACACAACTGCCACACATTAGTGCAGCAATTAGAAGTTTAAATCAGGCGTGAGAAGGTGACACTGTGCCCGGTGATATTGGACTTCTCCCGTGTTTTTCAGGTAGATCTCCACCTCTTTAACCCCTTCCTTACCGGGCACTTAAACCCCCCTCCTGCCCAGACCAATTTTTGGCTTTCAGCGCTGTCGCATTTTGAATGACAATTGCGCGGTCATGCGACGTTGTACCCAAATAAAATTTGCGTCCTTTTTTTCCCACAAATAGAGCTTTCTTTTGGTGGTATTTGATCACCTCTGCGTCATTTCTGATCGCCGCTATAAACAAAAAATGAGCAACAATTTTGCAAAAAAGAACAATATTTTTTACTTTTTGCTAAAGTACAAATCCATTAAAAAAATTATTCATCAGTTTTGGCCGATTTATATTCTTCTACATATTTTTGGTAAAAAAAAAAAAAAACGCAATCGGCGTATATTGATTGGTTTGCGCAAAAGTTATTGCGTCTACAAACTGGGAATTGATTTATGGCGTTTTTAATATTTTTTTTTTTTTACTAGTAATGGCGGCGATCTGCGATTTTTATCGGGACTGCGATATTGGGGCGGACATGTCTGACATTTTTTACACATTTTTGGGACCAATGACATTTATACAGCGATCAGAAATTTAAATGTCCACTGATTACTGTGTAAATGTCATTGGCAGTGAAGGGGTTAACCTGCAGGGGGCAGTGAAGGGGTTAAATATGTTCCCTGGACGTGTTCTAACTGTGGGGGGGCAGGGCTGGCTGGGACATAACAGATCTAACTGATCCCAGTGACAGGGATCAGTAGATCTGCTATGTCCCCTGTCACAGAATGGGGAACCGCCGTGTTTACAACGGCGGTTCCCCGTTCTGAGGCTCCTAAAGGTGATCGGCGGGTCTCGGGCGGACATCGAGTCCGCCCGACCCACGGGCACGCTCGCGCAGCGTGCGGCGCCGCTGCCGCCAGGGGGCGCGCCTGGAGTGCGCCTGGAGCGTGCGCAGTGGAGGACGTCCATGGACGTCCTCCGGGCATTTCAGGTCCGCGCTGGAGCCGTACTTCGGCTATAGCGCGGACCTGGAGTGGTTAACCACTTCACCCTGGAAGGATTTACCACTGTAGGACCAGAGCATTTTTTGCGATTCGGCACTGCGTCACTTTAACTGACAATTGCGCGGTCGTGCGACGTTGTACCCAAACAAAATTGATGTCCTTTTTTTCCCACAAATAGAGCTTTCTTTTGGTGGTATTTGATCACCTCTGCGTCATTTCTGATCGCCGCTATAAACAAAAAAAGTGCGACAATTTTGCAAAAAAAAAAAAAAACAATATTTCTTACTTTTGCTAAAATACAAATCCCAAAAAAAATATAAAAAAACAAATTTATTGATCGGTTTTGGCCGATTTATATTCCTCATATTTTTGGTAAAAAAAAATCGCGATCAGCGTTTATTGATTGGTTTGCGCAAAAGCTGCTGCAATTACAAACCATGAGAATTAATTTCTGGTGTTTTTACAATTTTTTTTTTTTTAACTAGCATTGACGGCGATCTGCGATTTTTATTGGGACTGCAATATTGGGGCGGACATGTTGGACATTTTTGGCACTTTTTTGGGACCAATGACATTTATACAGCGATCAGAAATTTAAATATCCACTTTTTACTGTATAGATGTCACTGGCAGGGAAGGGGTTAACCTCAGGGGGAGATCTAGGGGATAACTGTGCTCCCTAGGTGTTTTCTAACTGTGAGGGGGCTGGGCTGGCAGGGGCATAAGAGATCTAATGATCCCAGTGACAGGGATCAGTAGATCGCTCACATGGCGCCTGACAGAGCGGGGAACCACCGTGCACATCGGTGGTTCCCCGTGTTTCTTCTGTGCCGGGTAATTGCGGGGTTGCGGTGGGCACAAGAGCGCGCTGCCGTGCTTCCGCCTGTTGTCGCGCATGCGCGAGCTGCTGTTTATAGACAGCAATTTGCGGGACGCTGCCACTCTGCAGCCATAAATGTACTTGAGCTGGTCGGGAACCGGTTAAGGTTGCCTACCCCTGCCATAGGAAGAAGTGGTGTGTATGTTCATGTGTATGTATGGAAGCTGCTAAACCGGTTGGGATAATCAAATATTTAAAAAAAAAAAAAAAAAACGCCATTAATGGCTCAATGTAGTACTGAGAACTGAGAACCTTATACCTGGGTGGGTTCTGGCACTCTCTCTCTATTTTGAACTTCAGCTTCCTTTACTGGAACATTCTACTTTATATGACTGATGAATTACAAACAAGAAATAGAGGGAACATAACACTTACATTACACTACATTCCTTTTTCCAGGTGCAGCAGCTATATGAATGGATTCATTCAGCATGAGAGGCCATGGAGGATAAAAAGACGTTATAGACTACATTAAAGTCTGGAATTCCACCCACATTTCCAACTTACATAAAATTCCAGGAAAAAAAGGAATCTGCTTCCTTCAGTTTGACTCACTTGACCGTAAATCGGCCAATAGGTTATGCAATTTTACAGGTGGGAGAAAAGAAAATTGCTTGATTCCTCCACCAATGCAATGATCATTGATAGGGGAATCCCTCCTGCAGAGCGATTGTGCTCTACCAGCGGGGAGCCTTCCCTGCCGACAGAACACAATGATCACTGCTGGTGGCTATAGCCGCCGGCAGTGATTGCATGAAAAAAATCTGACTAGGTTCAGTACAACCAGCCTGCCCATAGATGGATGGAATCTCGGCTGGTCTCTGATGAACCCTTCTAGGATTCCATCCATCTATGGCTGGCTTTAGATTCCTTGTAGGGATGCACAAACATTGCAGAAGAAAGGAACGAAAATAAAGAAAAGAAAAATATTAATGGTAAAAAACTGTGACAAAGGTAGGGAGAAGGGGGAGGAAGGGGAGGGATATATTTTTCCTTTTACCCACCCCCTTCCCCCCCCCCCCCCCCTTTTGTATGTTTACACGTTTGTGATGTAGTGTGGAATTTCATTTTGTTGTTATGTGAATTTGAAAATCAATAAAAAGAGATTGAAACTCAAAAAACTGTGACAAGACCTGGCCCACAGAGTACTAAATTAAAGGAATAAAACACGCCTCGCTGTCGGCTGATGAATAGACTAACAGAATGGTTGAAGTAATATTCCACCTTCCTTTTAAACGCTTTAAGACCTCAATATGTATATACAGTTCAGTCCATATATATATTTGCACACAGTCACAATCTTCCTACTGTTGGCTCTGTATGCAACCAGAATAAAATTAAAATGAAACAATCCAAGCGAGTTTGAAGCACAGACTTTCAGCTTTAATTCAAGGGGTTGAACATAAATATCAAGTACAAGTAAATAAAATGTTCATTTTTAATATTTTGTTGAGAATCCTTTACTGGGAATGACTGTCTGAAGCAGCGGCGGCTGGTGTATGAGGGGCACTGGGGCGCCGCCTCCCCGCCGGCAAAAGAGGTGGCGCCGGTACATTGACTTTCTGGGGTTTTTTTTCGGCTCCTTGGCTGTCACATGACAGCCAAGTAGTGAGCCTATTGGTTGGCCATTAAAAGCTATCAGTGTGCGCTGAACAGGCGCACACTCATAGCTTGATTGGCTGCCCTGAGCCTTCGCTCAGGGTGATTGGATGCGTGGCCGGGGGCGGGTCACTGTGGCAGCGGACGTGACTTCCGCTCCCACAGAGACCATGACCGCCCGGGGACCGACGAGGGGGGGACAGCCGCTCTCCGTGTGCCGAACTCTGCAGACCCAGCGCGCTCTCGCATGCCGAATCTCTGCAACAGTCCTGCCTGCTGGATGGGGTAAGTGGGGGGGCGACGACGACTGCAATGTACCCCACCTGTGTCACTGGCTGCAAACTGCCCCTCCTGTGTCACTGGCTGCAAACTGCCCCCACCTGTGTCACTGGCTGCAAACTGCCCCACCCGTGTCACTGCCTGCAAACTGCCCCCACCTGTGTCACTGCCTGCAAACTGCCACCACCTGTGTCACTGGCTGCAAACTGCCCCCACCTGTGTCACTGGCTGCAAACTGCCCCCACCTGTGTCACTGGCTGCAAACTGCCCCACCTGTGTCACTGGCTGCATAACTGGCCACACCTGTGTCACTGGCAGCATAATTGCCCCCACCTGTTTCACTGTATACTGTGCCCTGTGATGCAGAGCTGTATCCTGTGCCCTGTGATGCTGAGCTGTATACTGTGTCCTGGGATGCTGAGCTGTATACTGTGTCCTGTGATGCTGAGCTGTATACTGTGTCCTGTAATACTGAGCTGTATACTGTATCCTGTGATGCTGAGCTGTATACTGTGTCATGTGATGCTGAGCTGTACACTGTGTCATGTGATGCTGAGCTGTATACTGTGTCCTGTAATGCTGAGCTGTATACTGTATCCTGTAATGCTGAGCTGTATACTCCTGACACAATATGTTGGATACAGGGGACAGAGTGGGTGGATTATATAAGGGGGTGGGGCTTATTCGAAGTAGGAGGGGTCAAAAGGAAGGGCGGGGCCTGGTGCCCCCCCCCATCCAAAAACTTCACCAGCCGCCACTGGTCTGAAGTCTGGAACCCATGGACATTACCAAAGGCTGGGTTTCCTCCTTTCTGATGCTTTGCCGGCTCCAACTGCAGCTTCCTTCAGTTCTTTGTTTGTGGCTCTTTCTGCCTTTAGTTTTGCCTTCAGCAAGTAAAATGCTCAATGGGTTGAGTTCAGGTGATTGACTCCGCCATTGCAGAATATTCCACTTCTTTTCCTTCAAAAGCTCCTGGGTTGCTTCTGCAGTGTCTGTACTGTGAAGCGCCGTCCAATGAGCTTTGCTGCATTTGGCTGAATCTGGGCTGACAGTAAACCTCTAAACACTGCAGAATTCATCTGGCTGCTTCTGTCTTCCGTCACATCATCAATAAACACCAATGACCCAGTGCCACTGGAAGCCATGCATGCCCATGCCATCACACTGCCTCCACCGTGTGTCCATAGAAGACGTTGTGTGTTGTGGATCATGAGCTGTTCCAAGCCTTCTCCACACTTTTCTTCCCGTCATTCTGGTACAGATTAATCTTAGTTTCATCCGTCCAAAGAATGCTTTTTACAGAACTGGTCTCGCTTTTTTAGATGTTTTTTGGCAAAGTCTAATCTGGCTTTTCTATTCTTCAGGCTTATGAATGGTTTGCACCTTGTGGTGAACCCCCTGTATTTGCTCTCATGAAGTGTTCTTTTGATTGTCGATTTTGACAATGATGAGCCCAACTCCTGGAGAGCGTCCTTCACTTGCCTGGATGTTGTGAATGGGTTTTCTTTACCATAGAAAGGACCTGCGATCATCCACCACTGTTGTCTATCGTGGACAACACGGCCTTTTTATGTTGCTGAGCTCACCAGTGCGTTCTTCTTTCCTCAGAATGTACCAAACGGTTGATTTGGCCACTCCTAATGTTGCTGCTATCTCTCTGATGGATTTCTTTCATTTTTGAAGCCTTACAATGGCCTGTTTCACTTGCATGGACAGCTCCTTTGAACGCATCATGTAGGTTCACAGCAATAGATTCCAAATGCAAATACCACACTATAGCCTCGTACACACGGGACGACGATCTTATACAACAGGTCGTACTAACAACCGTTGTATGCGATATCGATCATTCGTACATACGATGGTCGTACAAGGGAGTTGTTTGAGCAGACTGGAAAACTTGGTCGTACCAGCAAGCGCTCATACGACCGTTGTATCGTGTGTACAGAGCAGTTGGTACAAGTTGTATTGTGCAAAACACGCATGCTCAGAAGTCAGGAACGGCCGGATGCCAATTACATGCACCTGAACGTTCTTCTGTGGTCGTACATTCGCGTAGTGCAGTCAGTATACAAGTTACATTATGCAACATATGATTTGCGACGATCGTACGTATGATCGTCGTCCCGTGTGTACGAGGCTTTAGAATCATCTCCAGACGTTTTACCTGCTTAAGTGATGAAGAAATAACGAAGGAGTAGCCCACACCTGGCCATGAATCAGCTTTTCATTCAATTGTCCAATTACTTTTGGTCCCTTGAAAAAAGGGGGATGGCTATTCTTAAGAGCTGTAATTCTTAACCCCTTCCTCTGATTTGGATGTACATCCCCTCAAATTCAACCTGAGAGTGCTCAGCCCATAACCATTATATAACTGTAGCTTGAATATGTTTTGGTAAATACCCCAAAAAAACTACAATTGTGCCTGTGTCCAAATATATATGGACCTAACTGTATATACGCTGTGGCTTTAAAGCGGTTTATGGGTTTTTTTTCAGCTGAAGATTCTGTCTCTCATAAAAGCAATCTGAGCAGCTGATTAGCTGCTGGATCGCTTTTAGAAGCAGCTGGAGAGGTCATCGTTTCTTGGGCTTAGCGTTCTTACCAGCAAGCCTGGGAAACGATCCAATAGTTTCCTCGGCTGGCCATAGAGAGACCAGATCGTCTCTGATCACCTCCATGATCTAGGAGGACCGGAGCAACGTCACTTCTGGTCTAGGGAAGAAGTAAACATGTTTTGTTTGTTTTTTTTTAAACTTAAAGTGGTTGGCAACTCTTGACAATCACTTTAACCTACAGGTAAGCCCATAATAAGGCTTACCTGTAGGTACCCTGCATATCTCCCAAACCTGCACAGTTTAGGAGATATACAGTGTAAATGCATGTGCCGATGTCATCGGTACATGCGCAGTGAAGAAACAGCCCGACTGGGCCGTTTCTTCACTAAGTGTGCCATAAAGGACGGCTCCCGTGCGCATGCGCGAGAGTGACGTCAGCGCGGCTCCTGCCAATCACAGCGCTGGAGTCCGGATCTCAGAAGAAGACGGACTCAGCATGTCACCGGTCACATTTCATAATGAGCTAGTATGTGATGCATAATGAGCTAGTATGCGATGCATACTAGCTCATTATGCCTTTCTCTTGCAGGTGTTTTTTTTTTTTCTTGACATCCACTTTAAGATCAATAGTTTTTTTTTCTATTTTTTGCTTTCAAAACGTAGAGGATGTTTGTATTCCTCGTAATAGAAAAAAAAATTAAAGGGACAGTTTAAAAAAAAATTAAAAAAATAAGAAAAAAAAGAAATTTAAGTGCCCCCACCTCTCCATGCTTGCGCATAGAAGCGAACGCATACGTAATTCGTGAACGCATATGTAAATGATGTTCACACCACATATATGAGGTATCACCACAAACGGTATAGCGATAGCAATAATTCTAGCGCTAGACCTCCCATTTAACTCTAAACAGGTAACCCGTAACATTTTTTAAAATATCGCCTATGGAGATTTTTTGAAAGTGGAGGTCCGCCAGGGAAAAAAAAAATTTAAAGTCAGCAGCTACACATACAGCCCCGCACCGCCACACTGATTTAAAAAAGTGATAGCTAGTACAGGGAGCTTCTCCCCATACTGCTGTCATGGGAGGCGGTAATGGGCAGCAACTACAGCACTGGGACATGTAACATGTTCAAAAAGGTAAACCTATCCTTTAAAAAAACAACAAAAAAAGGGGGGGGGGGGGGG
>BLSH010471351.1:252205-274209 GCA_018402905.1 Glandirana rugosa
AATTATATTTTCATCATCATAGTCTTATGTATAACCGGATTTAAATACTTCTTTAAACTTATTTTTTATCAGACCAGTACTTCCCCCCATTTTGAAGGCCCTGTTTCATCTACAACTGCCATGATGCTGCACATGTGATCAGCTATGACACCAGCCATTGGATGGTTTGAAAGTTTGGTTTAGAGCACAACCAATGGGAGTGTTACATTTCAGGCACGTGCCGGAAATGTGACTGGTTTTTAACCTGTTAAATGCATGGGTTTACTACCGCTTTAACCACTTTAGCTCCGGAAGTTTTACCCCCCTTCATGACCAGACTATTTTTTATTCAAATTTCTTCATAAATTTAGGCCAATATGTATTCTGATACTACTACTTTTATATTAAAAAAATCCCAATAAGTGTATATTCATTGGTTTGCCCAAAAGTTATAGGGTCTACAAACTATGGGTTATATACTGGAGTTTTTATTTATTTATTTTTTATACTTGTAATGGCAGCGATTAGCCACTTATAGCGGGACTGCGATATTGCAGCGGACAAACTGACACTAAGTGACACTTTATGGGAACTAGTGACACTAATATAGTGATCAGTGCTAAATGTATGCACTGTCACTGTCCTGACACTGGCTGGGAAGGGGTTAACATCTAGGGTGATCAAAGGGTTAAATGTGTGCCCAACTAGTGCTTTTCTGTACTTTGTGTGGTGTTTTTACTAAAGGAAGTGCTGGATTTTCTTTCCTGCAAAATCCATCATATCCCCACTGTTAGGACAGAGCTCTGCCTTGTTTGCATAGTCAGAACTTCGTCCAGCCACTCTCCTCGATGGCCAGTTGGTGGACGTCCATTGGCCAGCACCCGCTGATCAGGTTCTGCTGACAGGAAGTGCAAAATCACACACACACACACACACATACACATATATATATATATATATATATATATATATACGCTAACAAAAGTATTGGGATGCCTGCCTTTACAGGCACATAATCTTTAATGGCACCCCAGTCTTAGTCTGTAGGGTTCAATATTGAGTTGGCCCACCCTTATTCAACTCTTCTGGGAAGGCTGTCCACAAGGTTTAGGAGTGTCTATGGGAATGTTTGACCATTCTTCTAGAAGCGCTTTGTGAGGTCAGGCACTGATGTTGGACGAGAAGGCCTGGCACGCAGTCTCTGCTCTAATTCATCCCAAAGGTGTTCTATCGCATTGGGGTCAGGACTCTGTGCAGGTCAGTCAAGTTCCTCCACCCCAAATGTGCTCATCCATGTCTTTATGGACCTTGCTTTGTGCAGTGGTGTGCAGTCATATTGGAACAGGAAGGGGCCGTCCCCAAACTGTTCCCACAAAGTTGGGAGCATGAAATTGTCCAAAATTTCTTAATATGCTGACACTTTAAGAGTTTCCTCCACTGGAACTAAGGGGCCAAGCCCAAACCATCAAATGAGTCCTGACTCCAACCCTATAGAACATCTTTGGGATGAATTAGAGCGGAGACTGCGAGCCAGGCCTTCTCATCCAACATCAGTGCCTGACCTCACAAATGCGCTTCTGGAAGAATGGTCAAACATTCCCATAGACACTCCTAAACATTGTGGACAGCCTTCCCAGAAGAGTTGAAGCTGTTATAACTGCAAAGGGTGGGCCAACTCAATATTGAACCCTACGGACTAATGCCTCGTACACACAGGTCGGCGATCGTATACAACAGGTCGTACGAACGACCATTGTATGCTAAATCGACCGTTAGTACGAGTGATTAGAACAGCCGACGTATGACGGTCATACAACAGGAGTTGTATGAGCAGACTAGAAAACGTTGGTGGTACCAACAAGCGGTCATACGACCGTTGTATCGTGTGTACAGAGAAGTTGGTCCAACAAGTTGTATTGTGCAAAACACGCATGCTCAGAAGTCAGGAACGGCCGGATGCTAATTACATGCACCTGAACGTTCTCTTTATACGTTCATAACACGACACTACGTTCAGATTGGTCGTACGATCGTGTAGTGCATGTCAGTATGCCAGATACAAAAGCCAACATACGACTTGGTCCGTTCGGTTGTACGACCGCCGAACCGTGTGTATGAGGCTTAAGACTGGGAAGCCAAAGCTCATGTGCGTGTAAAGGCAGGCGTCCCAGTACTTTTGGTAATATAGTGTATGTGTTTCTACACAGAATGGCCACCTTGTAGCAGTAAATCTGCTATAGGGCGGTCATTACATGGTTAAGCATATGAACGGGACACATTATAGGGTTGATTTAGAGCCGGTTCACACTGGAGCGAGGCGACTTGCAGGGCAAAGCAAGTCGCCCAGCTCGAGGCTACCTCAGCGCGGCTTGCAAGGAGACTTCTTTACATAGAAGTCAATGCAAGTCGCGCTGAGGTCGCCCCGAAAATAGTGCAGGAACCTTTTTCTAAGTCGGAGCGACCTGAGTCGCTCCTATTAGAACGGTTCCATTGCACTGCATGGGGATGACTTGTCAGGCGACTTGAGTCGCCTGACAAGTCGCCTCAGTGTGAACCGGCTCTTACCAAAACTGAAGAGTGCAAAATCTGGTGCAGCTGTGCATGGTAGCCAATCAGCTTCTGACGTCAGCTTGCTCAGCTTTGACAATAAAAACTGGAAGCTGATTGGTTTCTCTGCAGAGCTGCAGCAGATTTTGCACTCTCCATGTTTAGTAAATCTCCCCCATAGCACCATAGCAGATCCCTCTGAACACCACAATCTTTGGGTTTAGTATGGGCTAAGTAAATCCGGCTTTCTTGCGGCACCAAAGTCTCTGTTCACATGTAAATGTCAGTTTATTCTTTTAATGTAATGCCAACACTTTTACGGGAAGCAGATTTTCTTAAAAAACACGCAGTATTATTATAGGGTAAGAACACGACTAAACCATGTGTTTTCACCACCTCCCCAGCCGCAAGTGCAGACCTAGCCTTAAAATGTTCAAAAAAAGAAAAATCCCAACTCATCAGATTTAAAGTTTCCACACAGGCATTCCAAAAACACCCAACCCTGAAGTATCTAAACCCAAAAAAAATAATATTTTGCAGCTTATAGTTAGACTGAATAAAAGACACAAGTCCATCTAGTCCAACCAATAGAAAAATGAATATATACAGTATCTCACAAAAGTGAGTACACCCCTCACATTTGTGTAAATAATTTATTATATCTTTCCATGTGACAACACTGAAGAAATGACACTTTGCTACAATGTAAAGTAGTGAGTGTACAGCTTGTATAACAGTGTAAATTTGCTGTCCCCTCAAAATAACTCAACACAGAGCCATTAATGTCTAAACCGCTGGCAACAAAAGTGAGTAAACCTGTAAGTGAAAATGTCCACATTGGGCCCAATTAGCCATTTTCCCTCCCCGGTGTCATGTGACTCATTAGTGTTAAAAGGTCTCAGGTGTGAATGGGGAGCAGGTGTGTTAAATTTGGTGTTATCACTCTCACTCTCTCATACTGGTCACTGGAAGTTCAACATGGCACCTCATGGAAAAGAACTCTCTGAGGATCTGAAAAAAAGAATTGTTGCTCTACATAAAGATGGCCTAGGCTATAAGAAGATTGCCAAAACCCTGAAACTGAGCTGCAGCACGGTGGCCAAGACCATACAGTGGTTTAACAGGACAGGTTCCACTCAGAACAGCGCCTCGCCATGGTCGAACAAAGGAGTTGAGTGCCGTGCTCAGCGTCATATCCAGAGGTTGTCTTTGGGAAATAGATGTATGAGTGCTGACAGCATTGCTGCAGAGGTTGAAGGGGTGGGCGGTCAGCCTGTCAGTGCTCAGACCACACACCGCACACTGCATCATATTGGTCTGCATGGCTATCTTCCCATAAGGAAGCATCTTCTAAGGATGATGCACAAGAAAGCCTGCAAACAGTTTGCTGAAGACAAGCAGACTAAGGACATGGATTACTGGAACCATGTCCTGTGATCTGATGAGACCAAGATAAACTTATTTGGATCAGATGGTGTCAAGCGTGTGTGGCTGCAACCAGGTGTGGAGTACAAAGACAAGTGTGTCTTGCCTACAGTCAAGCATGGTGGTGGGAATGTCATGGTCTGG
Organism: Glandirana rugosa; assembly: GCA_018402905.1. Classification (NCBI taxonomy): domain Eukaryota; kingdom Metazoa; phylum Chordata; class Amphibia; order Anura; family Ranidae; genus Glandirana; species Glandirana rugosa. Next base: position 256,301 of record BLSH010471351.1, read on the forward strand.
GGCTGCAAGAGTGCTGCCGGCACTGGGGAGCTACAGTTTATTGAAGAAACCATGAATGCCAACATGTACTGTGACATACTGAAGCAGAGCATGATCCCCTCCCTTCAGAGACTGGACCGCAGGGCAGTATTCCAACATAACGACCCCAAACACACCTCCAAGACGACCACTGCCTTGCTAAAGAAGCTGAGGGTAAAGGTGATGGACTGGCCAAGCATTTCTCCAGACCTAAACCCTATTGAGCATCTGTGGGGCATCCTCAAATGGAAGGTGGAGGAGCACAAGGTCTCTAACATCCACCAGCTCTGTGATGTCGTCATGGAGGAGGGGAAGAGGACTCCAGTGGCAACCTGTGAAGCTTCATGCCCAAGAGGGTTAAGGCAGTGCTGGAAAATAATGGTGGCCACACAAAATATTGACACTTTGGGCCCAATTTGGACATTTTCACTTAGGGATGTACTCACTTTTGTTTCCAGCGGTTTAGACATTAATGGCTGTGTGTTGAGTTATTTTGAGGGGACAGCAAATTTACACTGTTATACAAGCTGTACACTCACTACTTTACATTGTAGCAAAGTGTCATTTCTTCAGTGTTGTCACATGAAAAGATAGAATAAAATATTTACAAAAATGTGAGGGGTGTACTCACTTTTATGAGATACTGTAAATAAATTGACCACATCCATATACAGAACCCTATGCCCATGGTTGATCCCATGAACAGGCACAAAAAAAGTGATGATTAATTTTCTCCAGTGGGGGGAAAAACAAGTTCTTCCTGATCCTCCAAAGCAAATCGGATATTGGATCAACAATCTCTGGTATTTGCTATGAACCCTTAGATGTGGTGGGTACATTGGCTATATTTCAGACTAACATCATTTGTTATTTTGTTCCAATTAATCTGGTCAGAAATGCTGTGTGAATAATAACAACCACCTAAAAATACAATACAAACAACCTTATCTTTAGTGTGTGCAGCCAAGGCCAAAAGTTTTGAGAATTACACAAATATTAATTTTTACAAATTCTGCTGACTTATGATGGCAATTTGCATATACTCTAGAACAGCCTTTCTCAACCTTTTCAACACAGAGGAACCCTTGAAATAATTCTCCGGTCTCGGGGAACCCCTGCTAAAAACTAAAAATCTACAACTCATGATAAATTAGTGTGATGGTCAATGGGAAGAATGCTCCTTACATTTGTGGTCATTGGGAAGAATTCCCCCCTTACAGATAGCTAAAAAGATCAATGGTATCATTGGGAATTTATCTGAGAGGTAGAAATTCACCATCGCTCAAGGAACCCCTAGCAACCTCTGGAGGAACCCTAGGGTTCCACGGAACCCTGGTTGAGAAACCCTGCTCTAGAATGTTATGAAAAGTGATCAGTTGAATTGCAAAGTCCATCTTTGCCAAGAAAATGAAAGAAGGCTTCAGGGCGCCCAAGAAAGTCCAGCAAGCTCCAAGGCTGTCTCCTACAGTTGATTCGGCTGCGGGATCGGGGCACCACCAGTGCAGAGCTCAGGAATGGCAGCAGGCAGGTGTGAGGACATCGGCACACACAGTGAGAAGACTTTTGGAGGATGGCCTGTGTCAGGAAGGACAGCAAAGAAGCCACTTCTCTCCAGGAAAAGTTTCGGGGACCGACTGATATTCTGCAAAATGTGGACTGCTGAGGACCGGGGTAAATTCATTTTCTCCCATTGTTTGGGGCATCCGGAAAAAACCTTGTCTGGAGAAGAAAAGGTGAGCGCTACCATCAGTCCTGTGTCATGCCAACAGTAAAGCATCCTGAGACCACTCATGCGTGTGGTTGCTTCCCAGCCAAGGGAGTGGACTCACTTACAATTTTGCCTAAGAACACAGCTGTGAATAAAGAATGGTACAAAAACCTCTTCCGAACGCAACTTCTCCCAACCATCCAAGAACAGTTGGGTGAGGAGCAATGCCTTTTCCAGCATGATGGATCACCTTGCCTTAAGGCAAAAGTGATAACTAAGTGGCTTGGGGAACAAAACATCAAAATTTTGGGTCCATGGCCAGGAAACTCCCCAGACCTTAATCCCATTAAGAACTTATGGTCAATCCTCAAGAGGTGGGTGAACAAAAAACCCTCCACAAATTCTGACAAACTCCAAGCATTGATTATGCAAGAATGGGCTTCCATCAGTCAGGATGTGGCCCAGAAGTTGAGGGACAGCACGCCAGGGGGAATTGCAGAGTCTTGAAAAAGAAGGGTCAACACTGCAAATTAATGTAATTGTATGTAATTGTCAATAAAAGCCTTTGACACTTATGAAATGCTTGTAATTATACTTCAGTATGCCATAGTAACATCTGACAAAAAGATCTAAAAATAGAGGCAGCAGACTTTGTGAAAATTAATATTTAAACCTTTGGCCACGGCTCTAAACTACTAGCCCCATCAATTCACCATGTATTGGAATTAAACAAAAACGGAACATGTTTGATGTCCAGCCTGTGTGACAACCATGGCTGACTCTGGGCATACAGTGGAGAAAAAAATGGAGGCACAAGAAAAGTGTTACTTAGCAGGATCACCAGGTGAAAATACTGAAATAAATAAAACTAATGTAGCCACTGCATCTAATGATTGGTAAGTTGCAATATATTACAGGTTTGTTTTTGGCATTAAACCATTATTAAACCCAAAACCAAGAATTTAATACATTGCAGCTTACCAATCATTAGGTGTGGTGGCTGCATTCGTTTTCTTTTTTAGGCTTTTCCCCTTCTGTTTTCACCTGGTAATCTGGCCAGTAACACACTTCCTGTATCAGAGTGCCCCCACTCTGGATGAAGGAGCACAGGGTGCACATTTGGACAGCAGCATTGTCAGTCTGGGGGAGGGGAGTGTTAGATGTACTAGCAGATATAGTTACACTAATTGAAGCCAAACTCCAGATCACACTTTATAAGCAGTTACAGTATAATTTTTTCCCCTTTTTGGATAAATGTTTTACATGAATGAATAAAATAGATACACTAACTGAAGCCAGCTAACACTTTAACACTTCCTTATCGCGCTATAGCCAAAAGATGGCTACAGCGCGGCTCTGTTGTTCCTGGAGGGCGTCTTCCTGGAGCCACGCCCCTCGCGTTCCCCCAGTGCATTCTGTTATCCCTGTGTCCTTCGGACACAGCAGATCACAGATTGTGATAAAGAGCTGATCACAGTGTAAACAGACTTGCCAGTTATCGGCGGTACTTTCCTTAACGTGCAGTCACAGTGCGAGGAGAGGAGAGCCAGTAACTGGCAATCCTGACAGGGGACATCTACACTAGTTGTCAGTGCAGCCTCAATGCTGCCCATCAGGGCCTCCTCATTGGTGCCATCTCATCAGTGCCCATCAGTTCAGCCTCTTCGGTGCCCATCAGTGCAACCTATCAGTAGTGCCCATCAGTGCCACCTATCAGTGTCACCCATCAGTGCCACCTATCAGTGTCGTCTATTAGTGCCTCATCATCGGTGCCCATCAGTGCCACCTATCAGTGTCGCCTAGCAGTGCCTCCTCATCGGTGCCCATCAGTGCCACATATCAGTGCTAATCAGTGGTACCCATCAGTGTCGTCTATCAGAGCCTCCTCATCAGTGCCCATCAGTGCTGCCTCAACAGTACCACCTATCAGTGCCTCCTCAACGGTGCTGTCTCGTCAGTGCCCATCAGTGCAGCCTCATCAGTGAAGGAGAAACATTCCTTATTTGCAAAATTTTATAACTGAAACTACAAAAAAAGTTGTTGTTTTTCAAAAATGTTCTGTTTTTTTTCCATTTGTTTAGCAAAAAATAAAAAAACCCAGTGGTGATTAAATACCCCCAAAAGAAAGCTCAGGGTGACAGGCAGTGGCACGCGTCATTTCCGCTCTAAGGAATGCAGGTGGAGCGCAATCGACGTCTCCTGCTTCCTTATTCAGCTCACGGGCTGTTTTAAGCTTTTGTTTGCACGTTTTAATTTCTATGGCCCTAATGGCAGTGATCCATGAATCTTAATTGGAGCCCCGATTTCTTCTTCCTTCCCAGTCTTCAGTTTGCACCCAAACTCCACATTCCTATTGGGGAAACGTTACCTGGAGGGATATCAAAGACCCAGAGGCAGACACCGGTCGGACAGCTCTCACTAACGCGATTTTGACCTCTGTAATGGGTGTCACAATGTTTTGGTAAGTGCGGGGTGTCATCAGTGCCCGCCAGAGGGACTCCACTGAAGATCACCATCAATTATTCTTCCTTGTTTTGGAATCCTGTTGGAACTGTTTGAACATCCACTTTATTCAGCACGCAGCACTTTATGGACTGTTATTTTCCATACTTATTATACATGTTTACCTTTGAGCACATTTTTTTGTGCAATATAATAAAATGTTTGCTTTTGGGTTTAATACCGCTTTAAATACACTTCAACTAAAATCATACATAATGATGACAAAGCTCACAGTGTCTTGGCATTGAACATGTTTTAATAAACTAAATATAGCATAAATACCGCAATATAAACATGAACTAAAAAAAGATTATTCCAAGGCAAAACATGCCCAGATCAGAGGAATGTGAATGTAAAACTGCCAGTCCTCAATGGGGCCTCCAGAGACTGTATAAGGATCCCTTGAAATAGGTGAGTCAGTGCTGAAGTACTGCCACTTATGGTAGTCTAATGGCTGTTGTTGCATGCTGTAAAGTTCTATACCTCCATGGTGAACATGGTTAATTTGCTCCCTCGGTGCTGCATTTAGCCAAAGTGAGGAAAGGAAACCCTGTGTTGGCATAGGATGGCCTACAGGCAATCGGAATACTCATCTGATTTGGATGTAGCCAATGTTCGGCCAACAATTTTCCACCTTTGAACAACCGACTTTTCCAAGCCGGGTGGTACTGTCAGGAGCATTCATGGCTCAAATTTCAGCCAATTCAACAGGAATCAATCTAAATTTGAGCTATGACAGTCCTTAGTTGGAGTTTTCATGGTGCTGAGGACCTTCTTCACCCTCTATGATATCACTGGGCCAGTCACCAAGCACTTATGCATTCCATGGCAAGAGTCACACACTCCTCCTTCACTCTCACTGAGTGAAGGACAGTTATTTGTAGCTGGAGGAGGATGCGAAAAAGCAATTTCGTTGCCTAGCTCTGCATGGCTCATGAACAGGTTTACTTTGAAGAACAACTCCACAGAAAAAAAATTCTCCAGTGGGGCTGTGCCTGCACTGCATGGGTTAACTGCTTGTTTTGTCCAAATGTGCGCCAAAAGGCTATACTTAACTGATCCTTTGGAAAACAGCGCTCCCCCACATCAAACGGTGGACTGTTCCTGCCATCCTCACGTCCACAGCCGGTCTATGGGCTTGATGATGTCAGGAACAGTCCATGCACAAGACCGCTAGCATGCGGGGGGGGGCAGGAGCGACAGGGACCGGTCTTGCGCTTGGAGGATTGGCTGATTGGGCAAGTACACCTCCACTCTCCTCACCCCTAGGCAAAAACAAGCACAGCCCTACTGCATGGGAAAAAAATCCAGAGGCTCTTATTTGAGCTAATCATGCCCCACTGCATGGGGAAAAAAAATCCAGAGGCTCTTCTTTGAGCTAATCATTCCCCACTGCATGGGGAAAAAAAAAATTCCCAAGGCTCTTCTTTGAGCTAACCATGCCCCACTACTTGGGAAAAAAAATCCAGAGGCTCTTCTTTGAGCAAACCATGTCCCACTGCATGGGAAAAAAAATTCCCAAAGTTCTTCTTTAAGCTAACCATAGATATGAGAAGACAGTTGCCCGATCTGGCCATTTTCAATGCTCATGCTTGAAGATGGCTTACTGGGCTACTCGAGGGGAATCACGAGGTATAATAAAACCTGATGGCACTGTTCTCTCCCTAAGATAAGCTGCCATTTCAACTCTCAATAGTGTAACTACAAGTTTTGTTGAGCTGAGAATGCCATTTTGTGTCTTTACAGGCTCTTGAGGGCAGCCATCATCTGGCTATGGTCCACCTATAGTCTACCATACTAGGCTCAGAACCTCAAGGAACCAACATCCTCCCAGGGAGCTGCATGATGAGATAAACACCCCCTCTTTATGTGTAATAAAAAGACTTTATATGCCATTTTATGTCACTAGAGACCCCAAGATCCCTACACTAGATGCAGGGCCTCAAGCAGCTTACATGGAGCCGAGGATCCTCCTAAACCTCTATGACAGCACTGGGCCATTCACCAAGCACCTACGCTGTCCCATGTCAAGAATCACATGCTCCTTCTTCACACAGTGAGGGGACAGGTAGGTGTAGCAAGAGAAGGATGCATAAAAGCAATCTCGTTGCTTAGCCCTGCATGGCCCAAGCACAGGTCTACTTTAAGTTAACCATAGACTTGAGAAGACACTTGCCCGATCTGGCCATTTTCAATGCTGATGGTTTAAGAAATAGTTTGTTGAGCTGAGCATCCAATTTTGTCTCTTTGGGCTGTTGAGGGCAGCCATCATCTGACATCTATGGTCTACTGTACCAGACTCAGACCCTCAAGGAACCAGCATCATCCCACAGAACTGCATGATGAGATTAACACCCCCTCTTTATGTGTAACAAGGACTTTATATGCCATTTTATGTCACTGGAGACCCCAAGATCCCTACACTAGATGCAAAGTCTCAAGCAGCTCAGCCTCAATTGTCCTCTTGGGAAGCTGCTTCTCCAATGGCCACCCCTGTTATTTGTCTGAACACCTCCAGGACGTTCATTTACTGTACAAGAATCGGGAAGGGGGCCCGCCCTTTGGCAGAATAACAGAACAGAAACTTGAAACTTGTAAAAAAATATAACATTTTGAAATAAAATTTCAATATGAAAACTCTTCAGTCATCGGGTGCTGCATTACTTGCTCATCGCTTCTTGTATTTCTGTAATAGAGAAACAAACAAAAGTTTTATGTTAACAAAGCGATACAACATTTCCTCTTCCAGATAGTCACAAAAGCAGCAATACAATACCTACAGCCAAATACAACAGGAACTTCTCGAAAGACCAAGGCCAATTCCCATTACTCAACAAGGAGTGACTTTCCCATAAACCAATAGCATAAATATCACTTACCAAAGAAGAGATATTTGAGGAAGCACAAGGAAGCTTAAAATGTAACAACTCCATTATATCAACACAGATTTTTAATTTATCCCTCATTGCACAAATATTACCCTATACATGTTATTACAAATCTGCACCTTAAACTCGATCTTGTCAGAAATTCAGAGCTGTTTGTGTGCCAAAATCAAAGAGTCTAATAAGCCCTCCTAGGTTTTATCTTGGGGCTACAGAATAATAAGTCCTTATGTGGTGGTGATTTTTTTCCCTTTTTTATAAGTGATCACATTCCCTCTACTCTCAGCTGCATAAGAGCTGGGGGGGAAGAGAAACTGCAGCATGCGGAGCTTCCCAGTGAATGGCTGTGCAGTGGGGGAGGGGGGTGTCAGGACAAGTCTGATCATCGGAGGAGAGTACACCGAGTTCCCAGCATAGCTCGAGAATGGACCATGGTGTCCTCTCCTGCTTAGTGTGGTCAGTTTTTAATAGGAAAGCAGAGGGACTGGCAGGAACACCAGAGATTTCACACCAAGGAAGCAATACAAAGAGAACAGGATACTTTCTCATATAAGTACATGGTACAGCAGGCAGATATCAGGAGTGTGAAGTTTTGGGGTAACAAACACTTTAAAGTTTATGTGGCAGTGAATTTCACCTTTTTGCTCTTAAGTGAACCTTTGGAAGGGTTTGTTATAGCTGTTTAATAAGTCCAAAAAACTGTTGATCTTGTCAGAAATTCAGAGCTGTTCCTGTGCTATCTCAAAGAGTCTAAATAGCCCTCCTAGGTTTTATCTTGGGGCTACTGAATAATGATTCCTTATGTTGTGGTGAATTTGATAGGGAGAGGATTTGAGCAGTTTAGCAAAATGCAGCTGGATAGGTCTGACACTACTTAGTCCACAATAATGATGTGTTGTCAGCCCACGACAGGACATTTAAGAAGTCACATACGTTAACCTCTGGTAAAATGTTAACATGCCAACTTATTATGGCTTAAAGCCTTTTTTTCTTTTTTCACAGATTCACTATTTTGCCAAAAGTATTGAGATGCCTGCCTTTACACGCACGTGAACTTTAATGGCATCCCAGTCTTAGTCCGTAGGGTTCAATATTGAGTTGGCCCACCCTTTGCAGCTATAACAGCTTCCACTCTTCTGGGAAGGCTGTCCACAAGGTTTAGGAGTGTCTATGGGAATGTTTGACCATTCTTCCAGAAGAGCATTTGTGAGATCAGGAGTTGATTATTTTACGAGAAGGCTTTGCTCACAGTCTCCATTCTAATTCATCCCAAAGGTGTTCTATCGGTTTGAGGCCAGGACTCTGTGCAGGTCAGTCAAGTCCCTCCACCCCAAACTCGCTCATCCATGTCTTTATGGACCTTGCTTTCTACACTGGTCCAAATCATTTGGTGGAGGGGGGATTACGGTGTGGGGTTGTTTTTCAGGGGTTGGGCTTGGCTCCTTAGTTCCAGTGAAGGGAACTCTTAAGGCGTCAGCATACCAAGACATTTTGGACAATTTCATGCTCCCAACTTTATGGGAAGAGTTTGGGGATGGCCCCTTCCTGTTCCAACATGACTGCTCACCACTGCACAAAGCAAGGTCCATAAAGACATGGATGAGCGAGTTTGGGGTGGAGGATCTTGACTGGCCTCAACCCGATAGAACACCTTTGGGATGAATTAGAGTGGAGACTGCAAGTCAGGGCTTCTCATCCAACATCAGTGCCTGACCTCACAAATGCGCTTCTAGCAGAATAGTCAAACATTCCCATAGACACTCCTAAACCTTGTGGACAGCCTTCCCTTAATAAATAAAATCATATGAAAACTGCATTTTGTATTTACTCGGGTTATCTTTGTGCAATATTACAATTTGTTTGAGGATCTAAATCATTTAAGTGTTTCAAATATGCAAAAAATAAATAAAAAATCAGGAAGGGGGTTAAATACCTTTTCTTGTTCAAAAGGTTCTGTGGAAAGAACATATCTACTTGCAGGCACAAGTAAAAAAAAAAATTTCAAATCTCTATGTAATGCACCCTGTTTTCAAAAGGAAGTAACACAAATTTGGTTGTGTAAATGGTCACAAGCGGAACAATACAAAGCCAATCAGTAGAGCTTAAAACAATCATAAAGGATCATACAAAGTAACCCCCGTCAGGCAGGGTAGAAACTGTGCCTAAGAGCTCCAAGATACTGTATGCAGAGAGCAGGATAATAAGCCAACAAAGACTGGTCCAAATTAGAAGGTGGTCAACCCAAAGTTGCCAAATTTTAAGGTGTTGGCACGCGGTCAAGCAGGGTAGCTTCTATTTTACTCTGAATCATAAATTGTATCATTCTATTTTTAGTTTCAAGGAGACACATAGTAGAAGTCTTCCAAGCTATAGCAATGGTTTGCTTAGAAGCAGTTGTCATGTATAAGAGTAGTTTGAATTGCGAGGGCATCAAATCCGGGGGCTATTTATTTAAAAATACTATGATGGGGTCAGGTGAAAAGCGGACCTCGAATAAAACAGACTGTATTCGAAATGCTTCAGTCCAGTATGAGGAGACTATGGGACAGGTCCACCAAATGTGTAGGTGCGTGCCACCATCTGCACCAACCCCTAAAACAATTTGGGGGATAAGAGGGAAGTATTTTGGCAATTCTAGTCGAAGCTAGATGCCATCTAGTTAAAACCTTGCAGTTGGTTTCCAACGCGAAAATATTAACCGTAGAAGAGTGGATTGCCAGGGGGTAAATACTTTTTTCACAGCACTGTATGTATTATGCAAAGACACATTGTGGATTTTGTAGAACTATGGGCTTGTTCACACCGTATCCAGTGTGCTGCATTTTTCAGCACGTCATCTATGGGCATTGGTGTGCTGAAAATTGCATCTTCATGTACACGCTGTGATCAAGCCCTTAATCACTTGCCGACCGCCCGCCATGGCTTGACGGTGGCAAAGTGGCTCGTTATCGCAAACCGCCGTCACCTAACGGTGGCTGCGATAACGAGTATTGTGAGTTCGCTGTGTTCTGGGGGGGGGGGGGCGCGTAAATCCTTCCGGGGCTGAAGTGGTTAGAGAGACCTTGTTGCCAGACCATTTATTTCAACCAAATTCTTTCCATAAGATTACAGTCATGGCCAAAAATATTGGCACCCCTCATTTCTGTCTGATAATGCACAACTTCGCCCAGAAAATTGTTGCAATTACAAATGTTAAGGCATGCTCATGTTTTTTTCTTTTGTTTGTATTGGTATGACACAAAATAGTGGAGAAACAAAAACCCAAATCTGACACATTCCACCCAAAATTATTGGCACCCTCAATGTTTGGTAGCACACCTCTTGGAAAAAATAAATGAAATCAATTGCTTCCTGTAACCATCAATGAGTTTCTTACGTCGCTCTACTGGAATTTTGGACCACTCTTCTTTCACCAACTGCTCCAGGTCTCCCAGATTGGAAGGGTTCCTTTTCCCAGCTGCTTTTTTGAGATCTCTCCACAGGTGCTCTATGGGATTTAGATCTGAACTCCTTGCTGGCCAGTTCAGTACTCTCCAGCGCTTTGTCTTAAACCATTTCTGGGTCCTTTTTGACATGTGGGGTCATTGCCCTGCTGTAAGACTCATGACCTCTGACAGAGACCCAACTTTCTGACACTGGGCCCATTGCACCCCAGAATTCTTTGGTAGTCTTCAGATTTCATGATGACATGCACACGGTTAAAGCCGATGCGACGGTCATACGACCGGACGTCCAAAATCGTATGTCGGCTGTTGTGACTCGTGTACTGAAGTGCACTAAGCGATCGTACGACCAAGCCTAGCGTGGTGACGTGCTTCGAGAGTATAAAGAGGAAGTTCAAGTGAATGTTTACACGAACGGACACTTCCGGGCGTTCCTGACTTCTGAGCATGCGTGTTTTGCACGTACAACTTTGTTGGCCCGACTTCTCTGTACACACGGTACAACAGTTGTACAACCAAAGTTTTCTAGTCTGCTCATCCAACTTCTGTTGTGCAACCATTGCACGCCGGCTGTTCTAATCGCGCCTGCTAACGGTCGGATGATCATACAACAAGCTGTTGTACAACAGTTCTTATACGACCGTCGCACCGTCTGTACGAGGCTTAAGTCATCCAGTGCCTGAAGCAGCAAAGCAACCCCAAAACATCAGTGAACCTCCACCATGTGTGACTGTAGCGACTATTTTTTTCTTTAAAAGCCTCATTTTTTTTTCTGAAAACAGAATGATGGGCTTTACCAAAAAGCTGTAATTTTGTTTAGTCCGTCCACAGCACATTCTCCCAAAAGAATGTTGGCTTCCTCAGGTACGTTTTTTACAAACTCTTAGATCAATTCTGATCCCCAGCCATTTCTATGACCTTCGAAGGCCGGAAGTGAGGTCATGACGGCACTTCCAGCGCTGGCAGATGTAAAAACTGCTGTTTTTGTTTCTGGAAAGCCTGAGATCTATTTTATTTTTTATCTCAGGCTTTCCAGCGGCATAGAGGAGAGATGTGGTGACTTCTAGACCCCTGATCTTTCCATAAAGAGGACCTGTCATGCCCTATTCCTATTACAAGGGATGTTTACATTCCTTATAATAGGAATAAAAGTGATCAAAAAAATTAAAGGGAAAGTGTAAAAAAAAAACAAAAAAAATGTAAAAGTGCCCCTATCGCCTCTTGCTTGTATGCAGAAGCGAATGCATACGTAGGTCGCGCTCGCAGTGGTCAAACCACACATGCGGTATCACCACAAACATTAGAGCGAGAGCAATAATTCTAGCACTAGAGCTCCTCTGTAACTCGAGACAGGTAACCTGTAAAAAACTTTAAAGTGTAGCCTATGGAGGTTTTGTAAAGCGGAGTTCCACTCGTTTAATTTATTAAGAATCAGCAGCTACAAAAAGTGTAGCTGCTGACTTTTAATAAACAGTAACTTACCTGTCTCGCAGTCCAGCGATGGCTGAGCCCGAAGCCTCGCTCGTCTCCCTCTCCTCCCCGTGGCGCCATCATTGCAAGTGTGGGCACTGGCCGTGGCTTCAGGGCCAGACACGCACTGCGCATGCGCGAGTCGCGCTGCGCGTTCCTAGTGGCCATGCAATCTTCTGGAACCTGTGAAGTGTCCCCAGAAGATTACCAGGAGGAAGGGGCCACCTAGGAGGAGAGGAGTCGGCGGCCCAGAAACAGAATGAGGAAGAGGGACAGGAAGTCCCTCTGAAAACCAGGTACACCCCCCCCTCCCAAAAAAAATAAAAAATTACATACCAAATGTGGCATGTAAGGGGGGAGGAGTGCTTAAAGCGGAAGTTCCATTTTTGGGTGGAACTCCGTTTTAAATAACGAAGTTTGGCACCATTTTTAAACCGTGACATGTTAGGTATCTATTAGCATAACATCATCTTTCACATTGTACAAAAAAAATTGGGGTAAATATTGTTTTTTTTTTTTCCTTTTTTTAATTCATTAAAGTGTTTTCTTTTTCACAAAAAAATCGTGTTTGCAGTTGCAATGACCGCTATTTTATTCCATAGGGTCTCTGCTAAAAAAAAATATATATATATATATATATATATATGTAAAAGTGATGATTTTTACATGTGGGAGAGGAAGGCCAGAATTGGCCCGGTTTTCTGCGCTTTTACCAGCATTTGTTTTTACATTTTGTAACAAGGTCCTTTCACAGTAACGTTAATATTCATCCAGGGTTTCGTTAAATGTTAGTTAAAAGGCAAGGTTGCTGAAGAAAATTCAGTAACTCAGTAACAGTCCATTAAATATTTCTCCGATTTGGACCTGTGCACGCCACACAAAGCTCGGGATACAAAAGCCACAATCCCAATTATATAACCAGACGGAGCAAAGAGCATTCATATCGTATCGCATGCTGGAAATCAGAGCAACCAATCAGAGTTCAGTTTTAAAGAACGATCACTGATGGCGATGTTGTAATAAAAGGACACTGGGAGGCAATTTGTAAATAGTATAAATTATTGTTTTTTATTGACTCTACATACATAGACAAAATACATTACAAACGGCAGAGAACCAATCTGCTTTGAAGAGCTTACAATCTAATGCCACACAAGTCACATAAAATAGTTCACTATATCTGGTATCCCACAGTACACAGAAATGTAATTATTTTAGTAAATATAAACTGCTAAATACCTTTTCTCATCGGCAGTGTATAGCAGTCTTGTGACTTCTATCTGCGACTCGTTAAAGCTTGTAGGAGGCGTTTGCATTCTCCTCTGACTGCCCTATGAGGCTGCATGACCCCTGACCCTTGGTCTGGACAGTGCTGATTGGCCCTGTGCTGATCACATCCACCCTCCCCAAAAAAAAAAAAATCCAAACTCCAGCAATACACACCCAAGGCTCTGTTGTATCAGCAGATGAATTAAGGCCAGTGGAAGAAGGGGAGGATCAGAGAAGACAGGATCAAACAGCCTCTTTACACAATGCAGAGGATTAACCCCTTAGGTTCCACAGTGAGTATAACAAGCATGCTTTACTGCATATACAGACTGATTTTACTGTTGTGGGGTTAGTAACACTTTAAAGTGTATGTTACGCTAAATATATTTTTTTCTACATGTGTGTTCACATACATGTATTCTATAAATCATAGTCTCCGTCATTTTGATGTACTTCTTCCATCTGAAGTACCTGGTCTCTTCCTTGTTTTAACCACTTGACCTCCGGAAGATTTACCCCCCCCCCCTTCATGACCAGCCCATTTTTTGCTTTACTTTAACTTACAATTGCGCTGTCACATGACACTACACAAATACAGTTTCTTCCCACAAATAGAGCTTCCTTTGATGGTATTTGATCACCTCTGCGTTTATTTTTTGTGATATAAACACAAAAAAGTGTCAACTTTGAGAAAAAAAAAAAAAAAACACCAGTCCTCAGGAAGGATGTCCAGGTATTGGAAAGGGTTCAGAGAAGGGCAACAAAGCTAATTAATGGACTGAAGGACCTAAGTTATGAGGAAAGATTACAAGCACTGAACTTATTCTCTCTGGAGAAGAGACGCTTGAGAGGGGATATGATTTCAATGTACAAATACTGTACTGGTGACCCCACTATAGGTACAAAACTATTCCGTGCAAGGGATCACACGGCCATTCACTAAAAATAGAAGAAAGGCGGCTTAACCTTAAACTGCGTAGAGGTTTCTTTACGGTAAGAGCAGTGAGGATGTGGAATTCTCTTCCACAAGCAGTGGTTTCAGCTGGAAACATTGATAATTTCAAAAAACTATTAGATGGGCACCTAAGGGACCACAACATTGAGGGATATACAATGTAATACCAACATGAAAGCACACACATAGGTTGGACTTGATGGACTTGTGTCTTTTTTCAACCTCGCTGACTATGTAACTATGTGACTACTTTCTGCTATAAAAAAATAAATTAAATGTAAAAAATCAAATTTCTTCATTAATTTAGGCCAGTATGTATTCTGCTACATATTTTTGGTAAAAAAAAAATATCCCAATAATCGTATATTGATTGCTTTGTGTGAAAGTCATTACATCTACAAACTATGGGATATTTTTATTTATTTTTTTTTACTAGCAATGGCGGCGATCAGCGACTTATAGCAAGACTGCGAAATTGCGGTGGACATTCTGACACTAACTGGGGATCTTCCGGAGGTCAAGTGGATAAACTGTACGCAACATCAGCTCCATACTGTGTAGAGCTCCGGCAGTGGTATTGGGACTTCCCATTCCTTTCCTGGAACAAGATCGAGTCAGGCTGATTTTCCTAGGAATCCTTATATTTTATGAATAAATACAAGGCTTCCTCTGATTGGCTGAGGTGGAGAGGAGGATGGACAACGTCACCATCTCCACCGAAGCCAATCAGAGGAAGCCTGGTATTCATTAATTAAAATACAAAGCTTCCTGTGAATGGCTGAGCAGAGCTTTTGTTTTATTTTGTTCTGGTAGATGGAAAGCCTCTGTCCATCTGCGGGATCCCACCAACCGCTACCTACAGTTTATACAGCGGGTGCATCTGTTAGTAAAGGAAATAGCGCTATTAGACCAGCTTGGCCTAAACCAACTATATACAGTCACAAGAATCCTTATGTTAGACTTTAACCACTTCAATACCGGACCCTTAGGGCCGGTTTACACCTAGGCAATCCTAGGCGATTTGTGATCCGACTTGCGTCGCCCCAATTCACCTCAAATCGCCTGGCATCAGAAATCCCATTGGAATGAATGGAGCCATCTTAATATGCGCTACTCAAGTCGCTCCGACTCCAAGGCGATTTCAAAAAAAGGTTCCTGTACTATTTCAAAGCGACTTCTAGGCAATTTGAGCCCATAGAAGTCAATGGAAGTCGCTTCAAAGTCAAATCACCGTCTATGAAGAAGAAACTTTGAAGCAACTTTATAGGAAAAATAAAATAAATTTTTAAGGCAATCCCCCCTCCCTCTCTTCTCTGATTGGCCACAGGCAAAGTCTCCTGGCATGGAGGTCGCGTTGTAATGCCCAAAGTAGCTCTGAAGTCTCTTTCAAATCGCCTAGCAAAGTCGGATCACCTAGGCGTGAACCAAGCCTTACACCCCCTTCCTGCCCAGACCAATTTCCAGATTTCAGCGCTGTCACACTTTGAATGACAATCACTCAGCCTTGCAACAAAAATTACATTTTTTTATCATTTTTTGAGACAGATAGAGCTGGTTTTTGGTGGTATGTAATCACCACTGTTTTTTATTTCTATTTTTTTTATATTTTTAAACGAAAATTTTGAAACTTCCCCCAAAAAAACACTTTTTTTGTGATAAAACTTTGCAAATTAGTCATTTTTCTTTATACAATTAGGCCAAAATATGGTCTGCTACATTTCTTTGGTAAAAAATAACACAAATCAGTGCATATTATTTAGACTGTGTGAAAGTTATACAAGCTATGGTACATATACATTAAAATTCATCAACCCTGATGTAGTGGCGGCCAATCTCATTTCTTGAGGCCTGAAAATGTCAGGACAGTACAAATACCCCCCAAATTACTCCTTCCTTTCTGGAAAGACGAAAGTCTGAGGGATTTAGTAAGAGGTACTGTGAATTTTTTGCAGTTGTTATTTTTTCATCAAAATTATTTGGAAAATAATAAAAACAGTACAGGGTCTTCTTATGACTGGGGTGGCAGTGATCAGGGATTCAGGGATGAGAGTGTGTAACAAAAAACATTTTTTTTTACATTTTTTTTTTTTTTACATACTGTGACCAGAGCAGTGCAGTGTTACCATAGTACTCTGGGGAGGTGATCAGGATTTTTTTTTAACACTATGATTGCTTATATGAATGTCATCCATTCATAGCCATTATGTACTACTGAGATAGCTGTGATTGGCCACAGCTATCACATGGTACAGTGCACTCGGATTGGCTGTCTGTACCATGTGATCACTGTGACCAATCACAGTGATCAACACAATAGTACACAATGAATGGCTATGAATGAAAGCCATTCATTGTGTATGTGTACATGTCATGTGATCGTTAGGATTGGTCACAGCGATCACATAAAGCTGGCGCTGGCCCAGTACACCGATCTGTGGTTACGTCAGGTGACAGATCGAGCTGCAGCACTGCTGCCAGGGTGCTCCTGTAACCAGGTGTGGCTTGTTTATTTGCTGCTTCTGCTTTTCTCCCCAGCTGCTACAAGTATTTGACTAGTTGAATGGGTTGAATTTCCCCATTACATGCAGTGGTTCCACCCTCCAGCCCCTAAATTCTGTAGGGACATAAGGGCTGGCAGGAAAAAACATTGCATACGGCACGGGGGAGGTTAGTAACAAAAGCATTCGACCCATCTGACCAATCAAGTAATTATACCGGTTGAATAATATCTAAAGAAGTCAGCGCCGGAGAGCCCCTACAAATAAAATCACTTAAAACACGAGGGAAACAACTTATCCTTCGATTTATGTGGAATGTAAAATAAAAACAAAATATATTTAAAAAAAATCATATCTTGATGAATGGGATGAAGCAAATATCCATATAGAGACAATAAAAACCGTACTAGTCTTCGCAGTCTCATGAAGGGGTTAATGAACTTTCTGTTAGACAAATCACGCTTTTATCCTATGCAGTTCTCGGTTGCAGATTCCTTATCTGAAGATCAATCTCTCTGTCCTTCCCCTCTGCTAAATGAAAGCTACAGTAGAATACACTGTTCTACAGTCACTGAGGTCCTCTGCTCCACAGCACAGCTTGTCAGATGTCTTGATTGTTAAGCAACCACCAACTGTGACACCACTCCAGAAATGTTTAGTGGTGTGGTACATACCACACCTCTCAAAGTCTCTACAGCCTGTGTTCAATATCGCTCACAGCCTTGCCCTTCATGGACAGCGATGGTGAAATCCTCTATCTGCTCCTGTTGATCATTACCAGTGCAGTCCAGGTCTCATTCCAGCACTGTCTCCTTGACAAAGCCCCTTTTCCTTCACAGAGAACCGTCTCCCTGACAGAGCCCCTTCTCCCTCAGAGAAATGTCTTCTCACAGAGCCGTTCCTTCTCCCTCACAGAGAACGGTCTCCCTAAGAAAGCCCCTCATACCTCACAAAGAACTGTCTCCATCACAGAGTCTTCTCATGGAGCACTGTCTCCCTGACAAAGCCCCTCCTCCCTCACAAAGAACCATCTTCCTCACAGAGCCTTGTATTTTCATAGGTCGGCTCCTTCTCCCTCGTAGAGCCATTCCTTCTCCATCACAGAGAACTGTCTTCCTGACAAAGCCCCTTCTCCCTCACAAAAAACTGTCTCCATCACGG